>SNQJ01S0174527.1:0-20222 GCA_010110895.2 Picea sitchensis | reverse complement strand
TGACAGTACTATGCCTAACCCCTGATGTTTGTTCTGCCTACAGCCGTTAGTTGCCCGCCTCGGTTTGGGGGCGCTTGCTTCCTGATGTCGCTTGATATGTCGGGTCGCCTTGATTGAGTTCATCCTACTTGTGTCCTATTGGTTCGAGTGTTGATGTAGAGTCGAGGGGGCTGTTTCTTCTACACACGCACACACACTTTAAAAAAAAAAAAAATTTACACCGGTTGACTGAGTAGATGTTCTTAGCCAGGTGGGTTGTTACAAAGTCTCTACCACTAATTGGGCATGCTAATATTTGCATAGATTTTTTCCCCAATTTCACAGGGTTCCCATTCTCAATGACTAAAATCATACATGGAGCTAATACCCAGGCATAAACTATATTGTAAAGGGAGCTATGTCCCAACCCAACAATTATATGGTACAGGTGTTCACTACGAATACCAGTGTTACCAACTACTCGTATAGGGTTGGGGTGACCAACCTTAGGAGAAACAAATGGATGGGGAAGTGAAATGCTTCGAATCTTTAAGGGCACTGTGCATAAATGATAAAAATTCCCAAAGCCAGAAGAAAAAAGGTTTATAATATTCACGATGATTAACGCCACTTCTATTATATCATGTTCAGAAACCCTAAAATATTGACCAGATTGGCAGCTCCTCAACATTTTAAACGATAGATTCTATCCAACTTTAAAAAAATATTGAATTTTGTGTGGTTTATGAGGGTTGTATTCTTTATGCAGACATAATTTAACATAATGTATTTTTGGTAGTGGCCTTGAGGACATTTTTTTGCAGATTTTGCAGAGACAAAATTTTCAATATTTTTCTTATAGGGAGAGACAACTTTTTCATATATACATATCGAGAGAGACAACATAGGTCTCAGTGTACATATACATATGTTTACAAGATGGATTATATTCTATGAGGTATATATATATATATAAGCAAACTGTCTGGCACTTCATGTGGCAATGTGTGATGTATTCACTGGTTGGCTTGTTTTTAAATATATTTACTTGCAACAAAATTCCACATGGGTTGCACTCGAAAATCAGTAAAGTATGAGGTATGAGAGAGGGAAGTTAAGTATTTAATGAAAATCTGTAAGGGTCGTGGATGATGCATGAAGTTGTGCTTTAAGTATTTGATGGAAATATGTAAGGGTTAGGGATGATGCATGAAGTTGTGCTTGGCCACTTGACTTTCACGCCATTGACAAAAGGAACGAAAGGTATGCACGATAATTCTTCATCCATTTATTCACAGTGGCCTTTTTATCTTAAATCCAAGCAGTCGTACATATCCTCAAGCTCTTCGACCCAAAATTTTATTGTTTTTCAAGTAAAATGCACACACACATATATAAGTTTGGATTCTGTACCCAAAATTTTCTTTTGTTTCAAGTAAAATGCACACACACATATAAGTTTGGACTCTGTAATATCCTGCTCAATATATTTTCTTTCTCTCTTCCTGCATTCATAGTACTATTTTTTAATTATGGTAGTAACCGAGTTTATCAAACTGGTTTTCCTTAGTTTAAGCCTTTCCAAGTGGCAGTCATGATTCAAGTTTTACCAACTTGTTCTTTTTGTAGAGAAAGGTCGAATTCTAGGGTTTTTTTGTAGTCGGATGTTGGGGATTGTCAAAGTATAGTATTGGAGGTCACGCTATCTACATGAGGTTCTCATGTGCTTTGCACAACTAGGATTTGGGTTTCAGTCTTCTGAGGTGAACAATGAAATGCAATGTTGGGGGAGGATTTGATATTAGGTAACTGTTTTCTAGACCAGTTAATGAATGCATCTTTTTATTCAGAGCATTGTCTCAAGAATTTTATGACAACCTTTGCTCTTTGGATATGTTGTTTTTAATTAAAAAATATGAAAATTGTGTTAGTAAATGGGATTCACTTGTTATGCTAAATCGTCATAACATCAAAATAATTTGTCCCCTACCTTTCCATGCAAATAGAACACGTGCATGGCATCTCCCACATCTTTCCTATATATCAATCTCTTCTTAAGGTGGATAGATGAGCTATATGAACAGTAGAATCCAAAATTATCTATGGTTTCGTTATTAGCTTATATGCTCAGGATATTTCAACTTTATCACAAGACTTGAACTATTGTCTTCTTGGTAAAATATGATCATGCTTTTTCATTTGGGGCTAATATCAATGGACTAGTATGTGGTATAAAAAAAAAAATTCAGAAGATTTTGGATCCTCATAACAGATCTTTTAGGATATTTTGGATGACAACCTTTCCCTTTAATCATGACTTGTCATCTTCTTCTGAGGTGTCCTATAATTGCACTTCATGTATTTGTAACTAGTCATCCTCGAGTCATATAATTATAAGTTTTCTATCCAAATAAAAATTACACACAAACAATGGAATTCATATCTAGTAGTATGGTAAAGTAAGTGTGTCTATAGAAATTGCTTTCTTTGTAGAGGCATGAGGCCCTAAAGCCATAACACAATATATAAATGTGGGAATGTCTCAAGAAAGTGAAGATTGCATATTTTCTCTAGGATGGAAAGCTTTCAATCATTCATAGTAAATGTATTGAGCCAATGTTAACTCATATATGGGAGTTATTGTCAAAAAATTCAATAAGCACCATGTACTCAACGGAATAGAAAAACCAACAGAACCACAACTCATCTGGGAATGCTACTTTATTCTGTAGGATTTTAAGTTAAGATTAGAAACATTAAAAAATTATGTACGTTTTGGTTTTCTAATAGTATATTCATAAGTCGGGTTAATAAACATTGTAGTATGCTTCCTCGACTTGTGGTTTTTTTCATAGAACAAATATTATGGAGCTTACTTCTGGTGTTGTCTCTGATTAGTTTGTAAAATACTAAAACTTTTTAAAATGAATGAAACAAATTGCTTCAAAGTCTGATTTAGTCATTTTTGTGGTTGCTTGTTATGATCTCTCATATTCTCAGGCTTAATATTATCTTGAGATTTATCTTTTTCTATAGTTGGAAAATGATGTTACAATTTTTTAGTCATGGTTGACATGGCCAGGGTCTGAAAAACATAGCTGAGCATATTTTCTCCAATTAGACAGTAGCAAAGTAGCACTCTGTTAGAATTGGGATACATAGTGCCATTAAAAACATATTTAAACCAAAATTAACCAATAAGTAGTCATTTCATGTGATAGTTAAATGTATGCATACTAAATTTATTAAAAATTATCAGAAGAACCTGCATCATTTACAAACAAATTATCATAGAGGGAACACAGAGTTATTATGCACAAATTTCTAACTTGGCACTTTTGGTCTTTCATGCCTTCTCTTTCTTTAACAAGGGCATTAAAAGTCACTTCGAGAAAGATTTCAAGATCTGCAACTCGGCTTCTGGTCCTTTCCACTTGCAATGCATTTGAGTTCAACCTTAGGGCATAGTGGTTGCCATAAAGGTGATGCTACTTAAATTGATTTTAAAATCTTGCATTAAATACAAAAAATAGAAAGTAAATAGTAATCAATAAATAGTAAATAGGAAGCAAATACCAAGGAAATAGAAAGTAAATTAGTAAATGCACTATTTTTACCAGCATTTTGTCAAAGAATTCATGAAACTTAAATGAAAATTACTTGCAAACAAGAGACACTAAACAGTAATTAAGAATAAAACTTACTAAACAGTAACTAGGAATAAAACTTATTTTGAAATAGTAGAAACTTGCTTGGATTTCAACCTTGCAAAACGACAACCAAGGAACTAGTGAAGCATTCTTGAATCAGTGAAGCAATGATGATTGAACCAGTGATGAATTTAGCGATGAATCAATATGTACTTTGTTGTGTACTTACCTTTCATAACTGTTTGAGAACCGAATGGACATAAATTTAATGATAGCAATAAACGTTTATTATGAAAATAAATAAATGCATTATGAGCTTCACTAACTTGTTTTCATATGGCACTCTAGATAGACTTGTTTTGATGGCGCTCCACTGCAACCACTGCAAAATTAGATTTGTTTTGATGGTGCTCCACTGCAGCGACTACAACACCTTACAAAATGATCATTTTCAATGATTTAGTATATTTAAATACTTTCAAGATAAAGGTAGGTGCATAAAGTATAAGTTATCTTTAGTATATTGAAAGACTCCAGATAAGGTGCATAAAGTATAAGTTATCTTTAGTATATTTGAATACTTGAGATAAAGCTAATTAAATGATTTTCAACAAAACTTAGGAAGAATTAGATTAGGAATTTTGGGGCAATGGAATTAGAATTTGTAACCAATGAGTATTCTTTATAAAAACAAAATTTAAATATTAAAAATAATTAATTTTTGTGTCCTATGTACAACATCAGAAAATTGGAAAACATTTAATCAAACGTAACTGATTAACTAATTTGATGGTCAATCATATGTATCATTGCTAGAGTCGACCATGGACAAGGGACTAATAACTAATCTTTAATTAGCAGTATATCTAAAATTCAATCTCCATTAAACACATATTTAAAAATTGAGATAAAATTCTTAGCTATGACTATTAAAACATGAATCTAACAAGAGAAAAAATAGTTTCAAAGTGAATACCTCCCATATCCCCTGTATAGACAACAATGGTTGCAAAAATATCGTGTGTAATGGATACTAACATCCATGCATGAAACTATCATATAATCTTGCTTGGGCCAAAGTTGCCTAAAATAAAAAATCATCCAAAGATTTAGAAATGTGTACTCTCAAAGTCTTCGGGAATGACCACACACTTTCTCTATTTAAAATTTTTAGGATTCATGTCTTTGGTAACTAGGAAAGGTATTCTTTGTGTGTAAGTACATGCCCATATTACAAACAAATGTGCATACTTGCATAAATTCATACATATATATGTACATTTCTTTATATTTTCACAAACATAACACATCTCTCTGTAAAGTCTTAGATATTTAGAGTATATATTAGGTCCACGGGTTCAATAGATGTAGATGGATTTTTGAGAGACGACTCTATGTTTTTCTGACCCATTAATGCATAAATTTATATATACATATATGCACATATCTTTATTTTTTTCTAAACATAGCACATCTCTTTGTAAAGTCTTAGATAGAGAGAGTATATATTAAGTCCACTTGGGTTCAATAGATGAAGGATTTTTTTAGAATGAGTCTTGTTTTTGACCCATTAGTAATAAATTCATATGTACATATATGCACATTTCTTTATTTTTTCACAAACATAGCACATCTCTTTGCAAAGTCTTAGATATAGATAATATATATTTAGAGGTATTGGTCTATCCCAACCACCATTCCCCCTATGTGGATACATGTTTGGTTGTGTTTACCTTTCTAATTGGATAATCCCATTTTCTATCATTTTGTTCTATTGTGTAAAGTTTGCTTCCATGCACTTTATGGCTTTAGTTAAGGATGTCATGGGTCGAGGGCTAGGCCAACAATATTTATTGCCCCTTTCTTAGGCCATTCTTAGTGGTGTGAACTCTAGAGGAACTTGGTTGGTTTACCTTACTAGTTGCAGTCATGTTCTTCTCAATCTTAACAGAGGATCTCTGAGTAGCTCCAATGTTTTGGGGGTCTTTTTGTCTCAAATGGAAGTCTAAATCACCCTCAAACACATCAAATATGAGGATAGCTAGCTATAGGGGTTTAATATTAGCATGGAGTTTTTGAAGAATTTGGTTGAATTTTTTGTTGAACTCCTCCAGTGTCTCATTCTCATTCCTCTTAGTAGTACTAAGGGAAACCAACCAATATCTATTGTCTTTTTTTCTCCCCATTTCTCCATGAATACGTTTTGCAATTCATCCATGTTTCTTTTACTATTATGGGGTAATATTTTGAACCAATCTAAGGCATCATTCTCCAAGGAGAGTGTAAGTAATTTTGTGTGGAATATGTGTGTGCCCCCGATGTGTCGTGGTCATATTTTTGAATGCCTTCCAATGATCTATGGTAGATATAACATTGCTTCCTTGGAATGTAGGTAACTTGTCAATGGCTTTCTCAGGAACATCATGGGGTTGTCATTGAATATTGGTGAAGTAAAATGGACTATAAATCTCATCATTCCAATCAACCATTATGACTTGGGTGGGATTCGAAAGATTGTCCTCAAACAAATACCTAATATCTTCTACATAAGTTGTTTGAATTATGGATCCTATTGATATGTCTATGATAGTATTTTTTGGTTTTGGGATCAAATGAACTAAGATTTGAGAGGATGTTCTTGTGGAATACCTCTTGGGCATGGCTTCACCTTATGTATTTTCTAGATGAGCTTGAATGTTGATTGTCAATTAACTCAATGTGCATTAAATTGAATCCAATGTATTCTAGACAGGGTGCCAAAATGTTACCTCTCAGTTTTTTCACTTGGTGCAAAAGTCTTCTAAGCACATGTGATGAGACCACGAGGGAGAGCTTAGAAGCTGACCACTATGACCTCAATAGCTTTGCTTTTCTCACTTTACTCAGTGGTTTTAGTCAGGGGGAGTTCCCTATGGTCATTCGGCTTGGTGTGTGGCAGAGTGTGAAGGAGAGTGTGGCTTTGTTCGTTATCTGATTTAAGATTTATGATTAGTGATTTAGATTCCAGGCTTGAATCAAAACTAAGATAACATTAAAAAAACCGTAAATCGCTTTAGATGTGTAAAACAAGATTTAATGTAATTTGCTCCCTGAAACAATAATCCAATTCTTAAATTTGTTTGAAAAATGTACACTTCCAAAATTCAAATTTAAATCAAAACTACCAATACCCTTTCTTAAAAGTGAAATAATGATGAAGTTGTAGCTTGTGCCAACAAATTGATTAAAGTTTAACCAAGTACAATATATGTTTCCCACAACAAACAATAAATTGATTCCTTAATCCTTTGTGCTGAAAATTCCAAATGTGAATTGGATTGGTTAAGTGCTCTTGTTTAGATGTGAACAATTATGAATCAAAACATATATGAGTAAATCATTTAGAATTTTATCCATGAAAGAATGGATTTGCCACAAGAAGATACAAGTCGATTTACAAATCTGATAAGTGAAGTTTGAATAAGTGATTTTCAGGTTCAAACCAACGTTAAATGATCAATAATGAATAAATTCCAACTCTGGTTTCAATAATTATTTAGATCATAAACCATCACAACTTACATGGTAGGTATAAATCGATCTTGGATATTTGTAATAGATTTAGTGATATTTTCTCTTAAGAAATGTTGAACCAATTTTGAATTTGTTTGTGAGATATTAAGTGCTGAAAATTGGAGATTTAAACCAAATTTATTAACAACCCATCTCTATAAATGTAGGCAATGATAGACCAAAGCCTAAATTGGAAAATTAATGGAGATTTAACCATGAAATTTGCTCTTAGAAAATATAAGTTTAACAGTAAATCTGTTGTAGTAATTTTTCTTAAGAATATTTTTAGATTTAAATTCAACTTATGAGATGCCTTTCTTATGAAAGAAAAATCAACAATTGGGCAAAAAAGGAGCAAATTAAACAAGATTTACACACCATAAAACAATAATTTGCCTCTAGAATGATGAGTAAATTATTAGATCTAATTCAATGGATTAACTTAAAGAGATTTCACATCTTAATTGAACACCTCTTTTCAGAAGTATAAACCAACAAAATAAAGAGGGTTAGATGGAGCAAATTGACTAGATTCTAAAGATTCAATACAACAATTTACTCTAAGAAAACGAACCAACAACTTAAAAGGTAAATGTGAAATACAAGTTGTCACATACCCACTACCTCAATCAAATTTTTGGGTCTTCGCTGAATCCCGAGCCCACACAGATTACCTCTGAGGAGGCCTAGCGCCAAGCTAGCTCTCCTCTCTCTCTATTCCATGTGGTCATGGTTCAAATGATCGCGGTGCCTCTTTGTATTTAGATTGCCTCGGTGCTACGGTGTTGAATGGTTCGACTTTGGCTACTTGGAACCACCGACGGAGACTAACGACCGGTAATAAGGAATGAGAATCCCAACGGAGACTGAAAGGCATTATGAGAGCGGGCCCGTCGCTACTGATTAAATTAGATGCAGTGGCGAGAGGGAATGCGAAAGCGGTGGTCAACATGATAGGAGGGGTCCCACTTCAAACGCCACACCATTCAGGGACCCCCCCATTAAAGGCGAATGGCCAGAGGGGTCCGGAATTCACTTGAACACCATTGATCAAGGTGAATTAATCTCAACGTTTGAGAGTTGCGCGTCGATTCGGACCCCACCACTATAGGCTGAGAACAACAAAGAGGGGATCGAGTGGAAACCTTAGCCGTGAATCACGGGTGGACTCTGGCCGTCTAAGATTTTCGTTACTTACCTTATCGCGTTCGTGCCCGACTTAAAGCGACATCTCTTTACGTCCACATCTAGCGGTCGTCGCGGAGACCACGAGATCGAAGAATCTCGTCGTTCGCCGGGTTTATCATCCGCGAGGTGAACTCTCTATCACGGGACCCCCGAATCCTCGATTCCTCGGTTTCCCAATGCGGTTAATCTCTCGACATGTAACCTCCAGGCCGTCGGGAGGTCGGCGGATCTGTCGATTTCCACCATGGAAAGTCAGAATCTCTAAATCACCGAGTTCAGATCGCGATTCCAGATTCGAAATGGTTAGTCTTCGACGCGTATTCGGTGGCACCGAGCTATTCGAGGGTTTTCACTAGCGGTCTTACTAACCACCGAGGTGGCAACTCTGGCGAGATCAGCGATAGGGTTTCAAATGGTCGGCGGCTCAGATTGGTTCCTAGTCGTGCATTCTTCCACAACTCCACGGGCGTGGAAAAATCAATGGTCCAAATACTCCCATGGACCTTGGACATCTACGGTCCTGAATTCTTCGCTATCCATGAAGACCTGAAAACAAAGGGGTTAAGGCATTTAACACCCTACTCACTCCTACTAATCTAGCGATTAAATAGCGTGATACGGGTTTCCGATGGAATCTGGTACATGTGGAATTAATACTATCGAGGTTAAGGCGCCAACACCCATCTTCTTCTTCTGATCTAACGGTCATGAGTGACCACAGTTCTCGACGGGAATCTCATCCGTCGATTCGATACTTCATCATTATACTGCCATCTCGGGTTTTCAAGGGATCGTTCAGCTACCGATGCAGGGTTACTAAGGCATTACACCTTCACATTCGCTTTCACGGTTCTTGATGGGCTTTTTTCACTTGAGGAGGGTATCTCTATGGGAGGTTCTTAGGGGTACTATCTGAGGCATATAGGGTACCTTTCTCCGCGAATCCGACATGCGGTCTGAATTAGGTCAATAAGCATATAAATAGTGATTTATGAAGACATAAGCCATCGTGCGCATTACATGACATGCATCTACCGGTATTGATCAAAACACCATACGGAACTTTCTTACAATGAAATCATTCATAGTTTTCCGCGACTTATGAACTGTAATTATCATAATAAGCATATATATTTCAAGATGCGGAGGCAAAACACTTATCGAAATAACACCGGGGTTAAGCTGGCGAGAGGTGCTTCGTTTCCGCAACCATAGGCCGTGACTCAGTGGATTTACCATTAGCCACCCGGTAGGATGCGATGTTGTGGGCGCCTCTCTATTTACGGTGTGAGGGCTTGAGGTTACTCTCGCTTCCTCTACGCTGTCACTCACTAGTATTTAGAGTTCTCTTCCTCCCCTCGTCTCTCCCAATCGCTTCACCCGCCTTATCTCTTGCGAGGTTAGCGTGTGGTAGCGATTTCCTCATACTAGTCAATCCTTAGGGCTCTACGGATTGGAAGTTCACCTCCCCATCCCTCATTAATTCTGAGGAGCCATCAACCTTCCGGCTGAGACATTTGAGTCGAGGGCTAGTGAGCCGCTCTTGGTTCTCGGGCTAGTGAAGTCAAATACGGTATTAATTCTCGACATAAGTTAACGCCACCTTTCGGTCACCTTCCGCGTATCGTGAAGTCTTTTGTACATCCCCTCTCAGCAGTTCCGCAATATAAATTCATAATGTTATTCACATTCGATGACCTTTTCCTTAAAGGTCCATTCGCATCACATATTCACATTCATGAGTTTGCCAGTTGCGGCAGTCAGGTTATTTTTACAAAGGCGGGTGAAGCTTGAGGGGTTTTACATTTCCCTCCCCCTTAAAAGGGAACTTCGTCCTCGATGTTCTTATCTTTGCCTTTTGAATTGTAATGCAGGAATTGTAAACAAAATCGGATATGCTGTCTCATGGCATCCCCATTTCCCAAGTAGCCTCATCCGAGACAAATTGTCTCCCTTTGCGCCTTTATCACAATGGTTCGGTTAAGATGAGGTTTCCTTTCTATCAATATGCATTGGGGTGCATTGGTAAAGAATTTCTCCCTCAGGTTCCACGGATCATAGACCGATTAGTACGCAATTTAGCATCATGTACATATTTCTTGATAATGAAACATGGAAATGTTATCGCTTCGCGTGGGCGGAAGTGTTAGCCGATAGGCTTCTGAGTCCCCTCTGTCAGAACCTCAAAGGGTCCACAATACCCAGGGGTGCCAACTTGGCACAAGCTCCCATTCAAGGGAACTCCTTTTGGAGAAACTTCAAGTATACATGGTCTCCCATTTTGAACTCTCTTGAGTTCTCTTTTGATCGACATAACTTTTCTATCGATTACGGCGACCGGATTTTGTTTTATGCGAGTCACTTTCTATTCCATTTCTTTCAACACATCGAGTCCAAAATAAATCCTATCTACAGGATTACTCAGTTATTTGGGTATTACCTGATCTACCGCCGCCGGAAGACCTCGAAGGGACTCATCTTTAAGGAGGCTTGGTAGCCGTTGTTGTGGCCGAATTATACCAATGGCGGGTAGTCTTCCATTTCAAGGTTGATGCATTACATGCATCATAAACATATCTCATATTTGATTCACTCTTTAAATGCGTCCATCGTTTTGGGGGTGATAGGTTGTGCTAAGCAATAATTTGGTCTCCAAACCGACCATCGGTGTTCCAAAGTGGAAGTAAAATTTTGTGTCTACGTAGGACCTTTATCTCTTTCGACATCTTGTCGTCCGGGCCACCTCTTTCATGAATATAAAGGCGATATCTATCGCCCGTGTAGGATAGAACTACTTGAGGGGATGAAATGGCGAGACTTTACTCATTTTATCCTGCTAATAATTGTCATTACGCTTGTTGAAGTTGGCAATCCGGTGATAAAATCCATGGAGATGGTTTCCCATTTCCGTGGATGAGTAAAGGGGTGTAATAATCTTCTTTGAGTGTGCGATGTTACTTGTTTAACACGGCACTCTATGCATTGGGCCAAATATTTGGCTATGTCTTTCTTCAATCGGGCCAATAAAATTGTTCCGGTGCGTGTTTTACGGTATCTGGGTGACCCGGATTAATATGGTCTTTTATGTAGTTCATCATGAACCTCTTCAAGTCATCACAATTTAGATGTACAATCTATCTACGTAAGTGAGCAGACCTCAGCCGGTCATCTGGTAGCCTTCATATTTTACTCAGTAGTTCCTGGCTACGTAGATTACCCAGTCCGCGATAGAGGCGAAGGGATCTATCCTCGTGCATTTGACTCTGTCTTTGATATTTGTCTCATAGGTACTCACCGTTTACTTGGTGAATTGTTTTCGTATATAGCTTCAGCTAAGGGCATCGATACTATTTTCCCTTTGATGTGTTTGATTTCAAAATCAAATTCACTAAGGAGAATAGCCATCCATCTAGCTTGTCTAGCATTGAGCTTTGGTTGAGGTCAAACAAATGTAAAATCCACCGGTGTCACGGTCATAAGTACAAATTTTCTTCCAAGAGGTAATGCCTCCCACATTTTCAAGGCATGCACTATGGCATCGGAGTTCTAGATCATGAGTCACATAGTTGACTTCATGTTAGTTCAATTTTCAGGATTGGATTCATAGCCGGATCCACACTTCCTGCATCAGGATTCCTCTGAGCCCTTCCTTGTAGGTATATGTGCACACAAGGAAGTCAGCAAGGTTAGCGTTTTTAACGGTATGGGTTAGTAGATGTTCCGGGGTTTTGAAATCTTTCACTTCACATTATGCTTTGAGAGTCCGCGGGAATTTTGTCCCCTTCTTTTGGAAGGTGATTGGACAACCAATCTTGGAGAATCCTTTTATAAATCTCCTATAGTATCCAGCTAATCCCATAAAAGGATTTGATGTAAAGAACATCCTTTGGGGGCATTCCATGATAGACGATCTTGTCGAGGATCGCTACCCTTCTCGATAGAACATGTCCCAAGTGGTGTATTTGCTCTCACGAAGAAGTCACTTTTGTTGAATTTAGCATAGAGTGATGCTCTCTTAGCACTTGCAACACCAAGTCTAAAGATGCTCTTCTATGTTGCTCTACCCTATTCTTAGACGTTAATATGTCATCAATAAAACTAGTGCAAATTTATCTAGAAATTCACTGAATACATTGTTCATTAAGAACATGTAGAAGTGGCAGGGAGCATTGGATTTAACCCAAATGGCGCACCACCACAAGCGCTCATAGTGACCATACGGTGTTAGGAAGCGGTTGCATGGATGTCTTCACCCTTGATTTGGACTTGATGGTATCCGGAGCCTCAAGTCAATCTTTGAAAATATCACCGCCCCGGTGATCGAATAATTCATCGATCCTTGGCAAGGGGTACCTGTTCTTTATGGTTACTTTATTGGAGTTGTCTATAATCTATACATATTGGTCTAAGGGTGCCGTAACTTCTTTTTACAAAGCGGAGATGGGTATTTTACATGGGGACACGCTGGGCGAATATAACCCTTATCCATCATTTCGCTCAATTGCAATTTGAGTTCCACTAGCATTATTAACTCTTAGGTAGGGTGTCTAGACTTTCACCAGAGCCACACATCTGATGCGAGCTCTATCGAGAAGTCAATGTCTATTATTCTCGAGGTGGAGCCGGTGCCTCTGTGGAAACATCTCTATATTCTCTTAGGATAGGGTGATCATTGGGGATTGGTTTAGCACACCCAACCGATTGTTTTCAACACCTATGGCCACTTTGGGGACATCCCTTTCAATAATACTTTCTCATTTGCAGAGATAATTTTCCTCCGCAAGACCGGTTTTTGGATCCTTTGGAGGGTTATCCTTTTCCTTCCTTGCTCACACATTCTAAAGGTTTATAGTAACAATCAACTTGGCGCTTTGTGGGTGGCTAACCGGTCCATACCAATCAACAGATCGGTATGATCCAGGGGTATCACGTTAAGGGGTTGCTTGGCAGGTGCCCGATTGGCTATTGTACCCGGCTTACATAGCTTGGTTTGAGCAGCGGCTTACACCTTTCAAGCGGCTCTAGAGGTTATATAGCTCAGAAGTGGGTCAATCCAAAGCGGACACTTTGGCTGGAAATCATACCATCTATTTCCACCAAGCTTGAGGGTGTAGTCGGCTTGGATTATTATCCAAAGTGCGCCAAATCACAATGGCACACTCCTTGCCACATCATTATTGTGGTAGCTTCACGGAATGTTATGGCTTTCCGGCGTTACGTTGTCGGTGGGCCAGATCTCTGGGAGATGCTCTTAAACCCCCAACATTTGGAAGGTTCTCTCTTTGGGTTATCAATCTTCGGAGTATGGAGTCCGGTTTTGTTTTGATGATGGAAAGTTAACGGGTACACTACGAGGCACGGAAGAAGTTCGATGCAGGGTTCTTCTTGTAGTTTTCAAATCTTGAAGTTCCCCTTTCAGAAATTTCGAACCACTCTTATGTTTCCGGTCTCCACGAGACTCTACCCGTCATCCCGCCAGTGATTTAAAGCTGACAATATGTTGCTTTTCGAGATAGCAAGTGTCTTCAAGGTCTTTTGAAACAAAGCCGAATTCGATTCGGGTTCGGTATTCCTTGGGTAGCCCATTACGGTAGGCGTTAGCGCCTTAGCCTTCTGCTTTGATGTGAGGGTACATATCTCAATAAGTCAAAAGAATTTGTTGACATATTCCTCTATAGTGAGTTGCCCGGTTTGAGTTCTTAAAACTCTTTAGCCTTCGTCGAAATATCTTCCGACAAATACTTCTTCGAAGTACTTTTCAAACTGGCTGCAAAGGCAGGTCCTCATGCGGACCCCTTTCATGATGTAAGGTCTTCCCACCGTGGAATCCTTTCCATTGGATTGAAAATTAGCCACTTTCGGACCTTTAAATTCTCGAAAATCATGGACTCTGAGAGAAAGTATTTCTTGGTCCAGTATGGCGAATATAAACCTCACCCTTCTTTATCTCACCGTCAAAGGAGGGTTTGGCCTTATTTTCTGAATTCCTCAAATTTATCGACCCTTGCCGAGTCTTTTGCTTCTTTTTGTTTCTTCGAGAATAGGAGGTCACCACTTCTTGGAAGAGCCTTCGAGTCATTGACTTCCTTCTGTGGAATGCGTCGGCAGCGGTCCTTTACCTTTGGGGTGGACCTTTCTGTATGTGCTTCTCTCAGTATGGCCAGTGATACGACCATGTTTCTGCATCTTGGGTTCATCCTGCATTTGTCGTTGTAAATTCGGATAAGCTCTGAGTAAAGAAGCTGCATTAATTCGGTTGCTTTTTCTTGTTCTTTCATCATCCAACTTTCATTGGCCTTGCAGCTTCGCAATTCAACCATGAGACTCCTCACGGTCTTGGCTAGATGCGTAGGGTTCCTATTGCTCTTCTTTCATCGGACTCTTCATCTCTCTATTGTGGGAACCTTCTCCCATCTCTTGAGGTAGTCACCATTCTCTGCATTTGTAAATTCCAGCGGCTGATCGTAAAGCTTAGCGAGAAAAAAGATCAACCGCGGTTGTTAGTCAATAGTTAGATACATTTTTTATAACACATGTGCATAAATTTATATTTTCACATGTATACCCATATAACGGGGGTTTTTCATTTGGGTCTTATCATCCGACTATCTCAATTGCAAGAGAGTCTACCTACTTTGGTAGGTAGCCATAGTAACACTAAAACAGGACAACAAAGTTCATGTCCCAGATTACAATTTCATCTTGCAATCCTTCTTCTTAGGGAGAAAACGCAGATGACAATGTCTTCTTATGCGTACCGTTAAGGCCCAAGTCGGTCAAGTGTTGTAACCATGCTCATTACTGCTGTCCACATACCCACTACCTCAATCAATTTTTTACGGTCTTGTTGAATCGAGGCCGGATTACCTCACGGAGGCCTAGGCGCCAAACTATCTTTCTCTCCCGTGCCAGCCATGGTGGGTGGGTCATGGTCATAGTTGAAATAATCGCGGTGCCTCTTTGTATTTAGCCTCAATGGCACTCTATAGAGGGTGTTGAATGCGTTCGACTTTGCAGCCGCAGAACCGGCAAATGGCGTCCTGGAAGCCAATAGGGACTAAAGAATCCCAACGGGGCTGAGAGCGACCAATGAGGAAGCGAGGCCCGTCCTTACGGTTAAGTAGATGCGGTGGCGGGGGAATCACGACGGTAGTCAATAGGGCGGGGAGGGCCCACCACCGCATACACACTATTCGGGCCCTTTACATTAAAGGCCGAATGGCAAGAAGTCCGGAAATTCACCTGAGCCTTGTTGATCAAGGTGAATTAATCTCCAACGTTTGAGAGTTGTACGTCCGATTCCGGACACCCCCACCCACTGCCAAAGGCAGAACAACAAGGGGGACCCGGAATGAAACCTCAGCCGTAAATCTCGGCGGGTGGACTACGGTCGTCCGGATGCGCTCGTTACTTACCTTAATGGCATTTGTGCCCGGCTTAAAGCGGAGCATCTCTTCCCTCATCTAATGAATTGCGTCCTGATTTTGAGATCCTCGAAAAGATCTCGTTAAGTTCGCCGGGTTTTATCATCCACGAGTTCGAACTGGATCCGCCAGGGACTCCCAAATTCGATCCGCGGTTTCCCGATTTTGATTAATCTCGACCGTAACCTCGTAAATCGGGAGGTCGGATAAATCACGGGATTTCCACCATGGAAAGTCCGATCTCTCGTCACCAGGATTCTTGATCGCGATTCTCGATTCCCGAAATGGGTAATCTTCACGACACATGGCCTCCGTCATTCGGACGATTCAGATCTATTCCGAGGTTTTCACCACTGTACACTAGGGTCTTTAACCCTCGGGTAACTCCTGATAGATCTAACGACTATCGGGATTTCTAGTTTAGATATGACGATTCAGATTGGTCCTGATGTTGTGCCCTTTTCTACTGCTCTTTGGGCGTGGAAAAATCAATGGTCAAGATACTCCCATGGACCTTGGAGATCACGGTCCCGAGGTGTTTGTCCACAAAGACATAGAAAACAAAGAGTTAAGGCATTTAACACCCTACTCACTCCTACCAATCTAACGGTCATGCGTGACCACGGGTTTCCCAGTAGATGAATTTCGTCAGATGGAATTAATACCCTGCTCCGGTTAAGTGCCTTAACACCCCATCTTCTTCTTCGGATCTGGTGGTGGTGACCCTGTGAGATCTCCTGATGGAGTCTCATCCGTCGATTCGATACTTCATCGTTATCGCCATCTCGGTTTCAAGAGGATCGTTCCTCCACTTCGTGTAGGGTTACTAAGGCCTTACACCTTCACATTCACTTTCCGGGTTCTTGATGGGCTTTCACGGAGGGTATCTCTATGGGGGGGTATACCCAGGGTACTATCTGAGGCAAATAAAGGGGTACCTTTCTCCCACGAATCAGACATGGAGTTTGAATTAGGTCGATAAGCATATAAATAGTGATTTATGAGGGCATAAGCCATATATAGTCTTTCCATTATAAATATGCATCTACGGTATTGATGAAAACACCATACAAACATTCTTTCAATGAAATCATTCCGCGGTTCCGCGGCTTATGGGCATAATTATCGGAATAAACATATATATTTCAAGATGCGAGAGGAAAAACACTTATCGAGAAATAACACCCGAGGGGTTAAACAGCTGGCGAGAGGGTGCTTCGTTTCCACTTAGCAAGTAGGCTCAGCGACTCCCCAACCAGTTACCATAGCCCTTATTTGAGAACCGTGCTATGAGGCGTGTCTCGTTTGCCAGTGACTAGGGCGAAGGTTACTCTCTACATCTCTACTATCCTCACTCTGCTATTATTGCCGAGGAGTTCTCCTCCTCAATGTCTGCACCCCAATAAAGTCTTACCCCATGCCTTATCCTCTTCCAAGGTTGCCGTAGCGATTTCCCTCGCCTTGATGGAGTCATGAAGGCTCTACGGATGGGCGATTCACCTCCCCATCCCTCATTAATTCTGAGGAGCCATCAACTTTTGCCGGCTGGAACTTTAGTCGAGGCTGGCGAGCCGCTTTGGTTCTCCGGGCCGGTGGAATCCAAATACGGTATTAAATTATCAGTGGAAATTAACGCCACCTTTCTGGGTGCCTTCCCGCCTTCGCCATTCGAACCACTACTTTTTACGCACATCCCCTCGGCCCAGGTCTGCCAATATAAATTCATAATGTTATTCATTCATTGACCTTTTCCGCCAAAGGTCCATTCACATCACATATTCACATTCATGATTTGCCGCGGTTCGGGCGAGTCTAGTTATTTTGCGGGAAACAAGGGTGTTACACAAGTGGTATCAAACACAATTTGATCTAAAGATTACTTCTTGTTGTAAACTTTATATTGTTAAAAAAATGAAAAAGGAAAATTTAGATTGTGTAATTTTTGGGGTTTGGTTAAAAAGAAAGATTAAATCCTTGACTAGTTTGGGCTATGTGGTTATGCATAAAACTTTAAAGAGTATTCTTCTTTAGATATATGGTTGGTTTGGCTGTAAACTACAAGCTTCTGGCAGCCCTAGATTTGGAAAGCAAGAAAATGCAAGTAAATGGAAGGGAAGAAACTCTATGGTGGCAGCCCTAGATTTGGAAAGCAAGAAAATGCAAGTAAATGGAAGGGAAGAAACTCTATGGTGAGCTCACAACCAATCAACTCAAGGGTGGCCCCTATCTAAGGAAATAGACCATGCATTCACTCACAAAAGGATGTCTAGGGAATATGTTTCTATTCTCTAAGACAAAGTAAAATGAAAGTTTTAGATTTTCCTTCTCCAATGTAGCAAGGTTGCTCCTCTATGGCTCCAAGTTGACTTTGACAATCCACACCTACAAGAAAATGCTACCAATATGCTCCAAGAATATTCACCACACATATAGCAAAGTTGTACATACACTTTCACAAGAACTCTAGGCACGAACAAGATAAATTCTCCTATTCCAATAGCTTCCAACAACTTTACAAAAGAGGAGGAGTCTCTTATTTATAGATCAAGAGTTCTACAACCTCCAAAATAAAGTGGCATTAGATCACTAACTGACTCTAGACCTATGCTCAAAATAGTAATATCCTCTAACTAACTAGAGAGGATCAAGTTAACAACAATATAATATGGTGGACTAATACCAAATGTACAATAAAGTATAAAAGATGGCTCAACAAAGTGGATTCCCTCCTCAAAATAACAAAAGACATGGTCAAATCAACAACAAATCCCCTCCTATATGGGGTTGACCTAGTCAAGATGCAACAAAAACTCCTCATAATAGCAATAACAACCTCTATGAATATGGATATGAGCTATAGAAAGGGGCCACCCCCTCAAAATGCTCCAATGTGTTGTAACAACCTCACAAGTGTGAGAGAAGTGTTAGGAAAGAGGGTCGCTCTCCCAAAAGTGCTCCAACCTCCCCTCAAATGAGTGACATAAGGGGCTCATGTGGCGATGTGTCTGTAGTCTAGAAATAAAGTCGACCTCATGAAGAAGGTGGGAGGCCCACACATGTGGCTCAAGATGATGTGGAACCTTTGTCACAATACCCAATGCAAATATCACAACACCCTAGGAAAATTGTCACAATGCCCAAGGCAAGTACACATATTCTAATGCAAGTATACAAATCTAAATGTAAGAACACAAATCTCAAGGAAAAGATGCAACTCCTGGTGAAAGTACATGGATCCCAATGCAGGGGCACCTACTCATAATGATGAGTCATGCCTCGCTATACGTGTCATTAGGTGGAAAACATCAAGTAACATCTTCTAACTTTTCAATAACTCATTTAATTTTTATCATTTGCTAAGTTTAACCATGGTAGAGATAACATTGACCTCTATTACTCTATTACATGTGACAACTAGTAAGACCAATAAGCATTTCCTAAGACACTAAGTTAGGAATATGTGATATGATGGATGAGCTGTTAGGGAAAAGGGAAATGTATTGGTTATTGTCAAGTAGAAAATGTCTCTGAGTGAATATCCTTCTTAGCCTTCTTGAGTGTTTTAAGGAGGTTGTTGGAATTCATACCCAACCGCAGCCACTATCCTCATTTAAATAGAAATGTCCATTGCATTATCTTCATCGGCCTGCTTCGGGGATTTTCTGCATTTTGAACGCCAATTTACTACAGGATCACGAGTAAAAAGTGCGGGACCTTCTTTTGCCCTTGCATGTGACGGGATCAAGTGTCTCGTCCTCTTTCTCTGTTTGGGGAATTTTTTTTTGTCGAAATTGAGAGTCGAAGGTTCGAGTTCGGGGCGAAGGATGAAAATGCTGGAGTCTGCAAGTTTTCCACTGCGAGTTGGCTCTCTGTGTGGTGAAGAGAGAGGGGAGGAAGAGCTGACTGCGTTGCTAAGGCATACGAAAGTTATGGTGACTGGAAATAATCGAACAAAATCCACTCTGGTTGGGCCACGGTGGCTGGCATTGGCTGGTGCTGACGGATGGGGATGCGGTGAAGCTCTAGCGAAATTCACCAAGTGTGATTGAACCACCAACTGGACATGAAGATAATGAGGAAAATGGGTGTGAAAATGTGATGTTGAACAGCTCAGAATTAGTTTCAGATGATTTTCAGAAGTCCCACAAGCCTAAATTGCAAGATCACAAGTTAGTACTTATGATCCTTGTGATGGGATAATTTAAGACTGGCTTGAAGGCAAAATAGATGCCAATCTTCAATCAATTGTAAAAATAGTTTCTTTGTGCCAGTATTGCATGT
Source organism: Picea sitchensis (assembly GCA_010110895.2). Taxonomy (NCBI): domain Eukaryota; kingdom Viridiplantae; phylum Streptophyta; class Pinopsida; order Pinales; family Pinaceae; genus Picea; species Picea sitchensis. Next base: position 148 of record SNQJ01S0174527.1, on the reverse strand, counting down.
ACTGGTCATCATACTGCTCTATTGGCGTTACTACTGAAGCAGCTTTGAAAGTACTGGTTGACAAATGAAATTACCATGTTATGGCTAAAAAGTTATTGGCGTTACTACGGAAGCAGCTTTGAAAGTACTGGTTGACAAATGAAATTAC
>SNQJ01S0174526.1:6341-20222 GCA_010110895.2 Picea sitchensis | reverse complement strand
CCCCTGGGCAAAGCATCTCTAGGTTTTATTTTTTATGGCTTTTATCTTTTACCAGCTGCTTTTACCCCCTGGGCCTTTAGCCCCTTCTTCCCACAAGACAAAGTGTAACCCTCAAAGGTCATCCTAATGGCCGAACGAGGGGAATGGGTTAGATGTGCGGGGTATAAGATGTAAAATGATAAAATGGTGGGAGCGGACGATGGCTCTGCAAATCCCCCTTGGTGGCTAACCAAAACCCACGAATATCAACTTGCTAAGTCACCCCATCAATCACCCTGACAATGGTCAAGTGGATTAGTGTAAGATGCAAGCAGTCATCAGAAATGAAAGGAACCTAATGCAAATACAAGAGGGTTATAATGATCAAATATGACACATACCATGATACCTTGGACCAATTACCTCATGGAGCAAGAGTCCTCTCCGATGCAAGTCCAAGACGGTGGTGATGGAAGCTGTTGCTGCTGATAGGACAAATCTGGTGAAGAAGAAGAAAGATGGGCCCTCCAGGGCCATGCCCAGGTCAATCCTGCTCTTGGTACTCCATGTCTAGGACTTGTTGGCCTCGAGACATGATCTCCTAGTTATCCCTAGATATCGGGGATAACAGGTCCAATCATATTCATGCCTCATATGAAGGAAGTGTCTTTGGTTCTAAACAAAATTTCTAAATTAAAATAACTTGCACATAAATAATTCTCTTACAATATTCTAGAAAAGTCTTTCTCTCCAAAACCATCGACCTTTTGCACAAGGTCGACTCTCTTATTTATAAAAAATAACTAAACTAAACATAGCTACTAAAGTTGTGTTAATTCAAGAAAATGACACGTGGCATAATTGATCTATATGTTCTCTTTTGTTTCTCTTTAGATCATCTTGTCATTTTACTAAAGTGGATTGTTCCTCTCATATTCTGACTATCTGCAAAATAGATCTTCACATGTATTTACATATGGTAACCTATGTTGATCCATCATAGTGGGGAGGAACTCATTTATCTCAACTTCACGTTCTTTGTACTTGATTAGTTTGACACTCACCCACTGTAAGACTACGAGAGATTTAATCAGAGGCTCCATAACTTCTTCACTTGACCTAGGATTAGGCTTGAAACCTACAAAATATCTGTTTCGCATACTCGATCTTGCTCTGCATGTCATTTAACTATGTTATGTAAATCGGCGAAATCCTCTGGTAGGCCAAATTATCGCAAGTCAATATTCTCCATTTCCTAGTTATTTTTTTCCCAACTTTTCTCACACTCTTCCCATCTTTCCTGCATTTTCCATCTGGATTCCTAGACCATTTATGAAGGATCAGATCTTATCACTGAGAGGGGGGGTGAATCAGTGACACAACTATTATAACATTTTTTCTTTTATTAATGCAAATATAATTTTAACACAGTACTTTATTGTGGAACCCAAATGGGAAAACCAAAAACTCTTTTCTATTAACCGCAAACTTTTGTTTTACATGTTACATAGAAGGAAGATATTCTTCCTCTTCGATCAACACCAACTGATCAAGATGCACCCACACCATTGTTCACCAACACCAACTGGTAGGAGCCTACAACCCCCTGTTTAGTCAGCTACAAATGACTAGGAAGAACCAACTCCCTTTGCAGGCACCAACCTATCCTTACACCACCCAACCACCCTTATTTTCTGAATTTGGGGAAACTTCAATAACCTATCTTTACTGCATCTTTCTCTGCTTTTCTGATTAATATATATTCTAATTCGGACTGCAGAGACACTCTCTTCTCAACACTCTTCTTTGGTTATATAATCTTCAAAATGATGTCAAAGTGATACACTGTGTCCCTTTGTTTTGAACCATCCCACCTCTTCCTTTAAATTAACCATAGTCACAGTTTTATCATTCTTATTGTGAAGGGTTTTCATAAATTGATCACAGTTATGGATCAATTTCATCTTCTAAATCGATCCTAAATCTCTGCAATTATTTCAGAAATTGAGATCATCAGAGGTGCTTCCTTCAAACCATTACATGTGACTGATAATGCAAAACCATGAGCTTATAATGTTTAATGACGCTTTATCTTTTTCCTTTATATCTGTTATTCCATATGAACAATGGAAGTGACCAGACACTAGGCCAAACGAGTGCTTGAGTGCTTATCAATTCAATGGTCACGATTTGATCTCCTGATGAGATGGATGACAATCTGGACATCAGATCGAAAGGTTCACTTCTATTTCGTGGAACCAGATCAATGGTCAGATTTGATCCTTACACTTAACCTTTCACTGCTTAATCCGACGACTATAAATTAATCAATCATTGATATGGATGGCCACCATTTACCTAATGACCTTGTGCTTCGCATGAGTGTGACATGTAGGTCAGGTAGTGGAGCGTGACGTGTAGGCAGGGTAGTGGAGTGTGGCGGCGAAGGCAGGGTAGTGGAGTGTGACGTCAGAGCATGGAGGTGGTATGGAAGAGTGGTTTGGTAGTTTACTAGGAGGGGGGGGTAGGCAGTAAGTGGTAATGAGTGAGGGGGGTATGAGCTAACAAGAATGTGACACATTATGAGGGCCCCACACAAGAAATACCACCAATTCAGACTGCCCCCACCATTAAAGGTAGAAGGTTTGGGGGGGTCCTATATGCCATGTCGACGGTAGATTTGAGCACCTGATTATTAGCCGCTGAGATTAACATGCCCTTTAACATAAAGCGCCAAACTGTCGTGTCAACGCCCTTTACCCTTTCTTCATTTTGTCACCAATCGTAGATCTGTTTGGAAAGTGACCATCGACAGTCGATGTGGATTTGTGACATTACCTGTCGATCCAGGCTCTACGTGTGTATCAACAGTCTTGATCTGATCTGATCGTTGACTAGTCCTCCAATGATCATTGATCTGATCTAGTTGCACCATCTCTTTTGAGATTTGATCATCATTCTCTCACCCTCCTGATCTTTTATCTCTACGTATCTTCATATTGTAAATTCACCATCTCTTCTAAGCTTTGATATTCATTCGCTAACTCTCCTGAGCTTCAATCTCTGCATATCGTCCAACTATTTGAAATCAACCATTATATGCTAACATAATACAGTTGATATCAATGACAATTCATCATACCAATGTATCATCACATCAATGATATCGACTATTGACATCAATGACAATATATTAATGACACTATATTCAACAATCTCTCCCTTTGTCATTGATGGTGGTGGTTATCTACTTATCCACTCTTCTTTCTTTATCATATGAGTTATTGACCTAGGGTTCATGTCTTTCAGGTTTCCAACAAAGCCTCTAAAACTATCGGCCCTCCTAGTAAACCAGAAGGCAACACAACACACAAAATGTGTTGCACAGTCTCACCCGAGATAGATTTAAATGGGTGGTTGTAAGACTCGGTTGTTTACAGCCTAGTATTGAGTATGAGATAGGGGTGTTTTATTCAGGGCCATCTCCTACGAATTGTGATTGAAATCTACTATTATCCACGGTTATGCATTTATCTTCCATAGTTTTTTCCCTTAACAGAACAATCATATTTCATAGCAATACAATAACTCATTCATTAAGCACAAAAATTAACTATTGAAAGAAGACAAAGATATGCATGCATTCATCACATTACACATATATTATTTTGGTTCACCCCCTCCTAGGATACGTCCACAAATATTTGTCTCTTGGCTCTTTTATTATGGTAGTTCTGCATTTCCAACACCACATGCTTACAATTATCTTTAGATGGGTAAGATCTATATGAGGCGAACTAGATCGCACCAGGATCCTTAGCCTACGATCTAATCCTTATATCTTCCTTCTCTCCTCTCCTCTAGCTCAACATCTTACAAAATAGTTTAGAACAACATTACAAATCACATCAACTCGTACATCTCTAATACAAAAACAATGAACTAATAAGGAACCGAACCGAACCCTTATGATACCTACGTATCTATATTTATACCTTTTGGGCTGTTTAACCATTTACAATATATTACCAAAACCCTAACCCTCCCAACGTTAGGTCTTCCTCCCATGTGCGCGTGTTTTTCTTCCTCCAGTTGTCGCATTCCTTTTGCATGCTTTATTTCATGTGCATGTGTTATGTTTCCTTCCAGTTGTTACTTCAATTTCTGCACGCTATCTTTCCCCACGATCATCCTTCTTTCTACTTCGGCCATCCTTCTTTCCACTTTGTCCAGGTACCAACATGCCCTCAACACTGACATGTGGCTCTTCCCGAGCTACCTAATCCTTTTGAGCTTCCTTGATATCCTTGGTGATCGTCTAGAACTTTTCCTTGAGCTCTGCTTCTTGTGTTAGCGCCTGTGCGGTCTTCTCCTTGATCGTGTCCACTACCTAGACTGCCACTTCATCGTTGATCAATCCTGCACATTCTTCCTAGGTATATGTTGTCTATGTCTTAACTACTTCTTCTTGTGCGAGTACTTCTACTACTCGTTCCTGCAATGGCTCTATTTGAGCCTGACGCTCCTGTTTCTGCGTTTGTGCAGTGATAAGTTATGCATGCATATTCTTCATCTCATGCATCCCTTTGACTCGTTCAGGGATTTGTATGGTCTTCTTATTTTTCTTGACCTCTTGGATTACTTCATTTATCCTTTCCTCTTCCTTGTCCCACCATTGGACTTGTGGATCCTCCTCCAACCTTGTCCAAAGATGTGTTGCCTTATCAAACAAGTCAGTTGTTGTGCTAACCTGTTGTTCTATCTCCCACAGTTGTGCTATTGCTTCCTGTTTCCTTTTCTCCTTGACTATTGGTGGAGTGGTTGGTGTGAGATGTTCTCGAAGATTCTCAATCTCCTTATGATATTGATCAATTGCCTACGCAATCCGATTAATATTTTTCGCAGTTGCGATTTAGTCACTCTGTGCAGCCTATGGAATCTTTTCGTAAGTTCCTGCAACTTTCTGCTCCAATCCTTTTAGGCGCTCCCTTTCTTCCTCGGTCTCAGATTTGGCCTTCTCGTAGCCTATTTTCAATTCGTCTTATTTCTTTGTTGCATTCTTCAATTCAATTAAGTCTCTATGTGTGTGAGACTATACCTCGTTGTTGATGCTCACCTGCAACATGTGTAATGTGCCTGATGGTATCCTTGTCAACACAAGTTGTATCTACCTCAAGTCTTTCAAGGGTGTCTAGCCCACAATTTCGTCCATGCACAACATACTAGGGTTGATATGGAATGTTGTGTGTGGCTGCAATATCTCCTTATTTGACTATTTATTTTCCTCTTGCACTCTTCCTTTTGTTTGTAGTGTTGATGGCTCTATGCCTCTACTGCTACTTATTGATTTGGGGTAGTCTCCTGTGCTCCCTCAGCCTATTTCTGTTGTTCGTTGGTTGGTTGTGTAGTCTCTTTATTCCCCTTCTGGGTTCCTATCTTCTTTAACCCTTCATTTGCCTGAGTTGGCTTGCCTTGGCCCTGTTACCCCCACTTTCAGGGATAACTAGGAGATCATGTCTCGAGGCCCACAGGTCCTAGACATGGAGTACCGAGAGAAAGATTGTCTTCATCATGGCCCTGGAGGGCCCACCTTTTCTCTCTTCCAGCATCTTTATCCTGTCAGCAACAAAAACCTCCACGACCATCGGCTTGGTCTTGTGTCAAAGAGGGTTCTTTCTTCATGAGGTAATTAGTTCAGGTATCATGGTATGTGTCACTTTGATCATCAAAACCATTGAATGTATGCATCTGATTCTTTTTATTTCTAACAATTGCTTGGACCTTACACTTTCCCACTTGACCATGCTTGGGGGATTGACAAGATGTCCTAGCAAGCCTATGTCTATTGGTTTTGGTTAGCCATTGGGGGTTGTCTCTGAAAATCTATCATCGGCTCCCTTCACAGCTTCACTTTTCCATCTTGTTTCCCACTCACTTGTCCCATCCAACTTGTCCAATCACTGGGTTGACCTATTTTAGGATTTCATTTTATCTAGTGGGAAGAAGGGGCTAAAGGCCCAAAAGGTAAAAGTAAGATGGTAAAATATAAAAGCCTAAGAATAAAACCTCGAGATGCTTCACCCAGGGATCCCTGAGAAATAAATAAACGGCTTCTCAACAAGAAACAAGAGGGACCCTAAAAATAAAAAAACAAGACCTAACCAGAGGATAGGGGTTCTCATCATGAGCCACCCTATTAGGTCCATGGGAACCTAGCAGTATGACATTGCCATCAGCTGGTTATCACGCCAGGGCAGTGACCTTTGGTTGCATGGCCAAGGGAAAGGGGGTATCATCATGAGCCAACCTTCTCATTTCTGTGAAAGTACTTGTGGGTAACGTTGTCACCACTGGTCACCACGCTAGGGTTGACCTAAAATAGGTCAACCCAGGATAGATTCCCCCTCACAAGTCACCACTAAGAAGATAGTCCAACCAAAGGCCAATTAAAAGTAAACCCCCAAAGATATACCTTCCTGGAACAAAGCAACAACAAATAATATATTCAAGCTATATTTCAATGGGTAAGTACCTCATAAAAAAGATGACTATCTAAATAACATATAAGCAATTTAGTAGTAAATGTTGACGAAGTCAATGTTTATCAATAGCAATGAAAATTATAACACTTTACCAATAAATATTGAGAGAATATGGCATTCTAAGTAAAATATCAAAACTTTATTCAATTTATGCCTAAACTACCATTCAATTGCTCATAAAACAAAACGTTTGATGCACCAATGATGTAAATAGTTAAGGATGACGACAACACTTAGGGTTAGTGAATTTAGGGTTTTAATTCAAAGTTTTGAAAGAACCTTCCCATCGTGCTGACATTGGGTGGGATAAGTTCCTGTTACGCTAGTTTGACCTACAAGACTCAAGCCTTTTATCCTAACTACAAACTATGCGATAACATTTTGGCGCAGTTGTTGGGGAATACTGAGTCAATTTTCCTCATATGACACTTTTCAGTAAGCCTTTCCTTTAGAGCCTTTATCTTACAATCTTACCTAGTGACTCCACTAGGGTGTTTTCCTTTCCTCTTTGATATTTTCAAGCAAATTATTTGGTGACTCCACCAATGACAACTCGTAGCGGGCGACAGTACTCAAACCCCTCTACCATGGCAACTGTCACCCTTTCAAACCCTACCCCTCTTCCTAATCCACACAAATTCTCCCACTCAGAAACCTTCTGTTGTTTTGACCTAAGCAACATCCAAGGTGGATTACATGACTTACCCAAAAACGACGATTCATGGCTACCACTTTTTTCAGGAAAAGGGATTTCTGGTAACTCACATTGGGCCCACTTTTTTAACACCTTCAAATTTCATCAAACCAGTCAAGAAAACCCAGATGTTTTCATGAGACTTTTCGCAATCTCTCTTGTAGAGGATGCAAAAATTTGGATTGATGCTTGCCCAAAAGAAAGCGTAAGAAATCCTGAAGAGTTGGAAAAGGCTTTCAAAATAAGATGGTGTAATAATGAACACACACCGAATCTTTTCTCTCAGTACCTCAACATTTACAAAGGTTCTTTTGAAGGCGTTAGGTATTTTAGTGATAGTTTCAACCTTCTCCTCAAAAGGGTTCGACCAAAGCTAGGCTTAGAAGAAGAAATCCTCAAACAATACTTAATCTCTCTAGAATGGGTCTTGCAATTCACCCTCAGAGACCGGTCATGCTCAACCCTAGAAGAAGCACAAGACTTAGCTTATCAGATTAAGAAGAATCTTGAATTCGAGGACTACATCTGTCAAGTCAACCCCTCACCTGGCAATGATCTTTTGGATCTTGGTGATGATTTGATCATTGAACCCAAGTTCCCAGAGGTATTTCAAGTTGAACCCACACCTCTTAAAAGGAAATGGAGCTTTTGCGATGGACATTTACAGGATTCCCTTCCTCAAGAACTCCCTATAGAATTGAACCTTCCTAAGACAAGAAGGAAGAGTTTGAAGATTTCCCACCACAAAAATTTGAGCACAAACCTCTCGAAGAGTTCCCTATTTTTATCCACCAAGTGGACAACGCTATTTCAAGAATCAATGAGACCACACCTTTCTACACCACCCTCCAAGTCAATAGCTCCCACTTCCATAACTGTGTTTTACATCCAAATGCTACAACCAACCTTATGACGGAGGAGATTATGCATCGACTAGGTTTGAGCCTTTCACAAACAAATACCAAAGGTGGTTTCACAAAAGGGATCATCAAGGATCTGGAAGTTTCCTTTGACTCCTATCGTAGTGCCCCTTTCTTTATTGATGTAGTGGTCATAGACACTTTGAACAATTTAGGTATCATCCTCCAAAAGGGTTTAATAAAGTGATTGACCAAAACTTTTCAGGAAAAAGGGGTATGAAATAACCATCCCTCACCCCAAAGGGGGATTATTCACCCTCCACAAAGAACCTTTCGTAGGCTCCCTAGTCGAAACCCCTGATCAACTTGGTGACCAACTCTTATGTATCGATAGTGATGTCAATAATTGGTTTGTCCAGGAAGGAAAGTTAGATATTGACACCATTGAGGAATCCGAGGGAGTTTGGACTTTAGAATTTGATGGATCTCACTCGAGCTGCATATCATGTGTTGGATTTGTCTTGACACCCCCTTCTGGAGAAGCCTTTTACCACTTGTATAGACTAGAATACCATTGCACCAACAACATTGCTGAATATGAGGCTTTGATCTTGGGCTTAAACTTAGCAATTGACAAGGGTGTTGCTCACTTGAGGGAAAAAGGAGACTCAGACCTCATAGTATCACAAGTAATGATGAAATTTACCACAAAGAATGAGAAGTTAAATAAGTACCGAGACTTAGCCCAATCCCTTTCAAAATCCTTTAAGATAGTGTCGCTTGAATCCATTCCCCGAGAAGATAACCACATAGTAGATGCCTTTGTTGTCTTTGCTTCCACCCTACAACCTTGCGAAGGACCACTTTGTGACCTATGGAAGATGGAGGTCCTCTTTAGACCATATGTTCTAGAAAACTTGGAGCATTGGCAAGTCTATGAATATGATGAACAAATCATATGGTTCTTGGAAAACAACAAAGAATTCACTGAGTCGCAAATTAACTTTTTAGCTGACTCCATGAACCTGGAAGTTGTAAACATTCAAAACAATACCTTACCTAAAGGTTTTGTCCCCTTGGACAGCCTCTTTTACAGACATGATGTTTTTAATGGAAAGGGGCCCAACAAACAGGCAAATGAAGCCCTAGAATTCAACATTGGTACAGAGATAGACCTAAGAATGGTCAAGATAGGGAAAGGCACCACTGAAAGAGAAAGGGTGGAAATACTATCACTTATCAGGGAATTCGGAGACACCTTTGCTTGGAATTATGACGAGTTAAAATCCTATAGAGGAGATGTTATCCAGCATGCCACACCCTTGGTTGAAGGAGCCAAACCTTTCCAATAAAAGATAAGACATATTAATCCAAAGTTGGCAAACCAAATACAGAAAGAACTCTAGAAAATGGTTGACACTGGTATCATAGCCCCTATTCGATATTCCTCTTGGATGTCAAATTTGGTAGTTGTTCGAAAAAAGTCTGGTGAGATACGCTTGTGTGTTTACTTTTGCAACCTTAACCAGTTATCCTTGAAAGAAAACTACCCCCTCCCAAACATGGAACATCTATTGCAAAGAGTTACCGGGGTAGGGATGTTGTCCATGTTGGATGGTTTTTCCAGATACAACCAAGTCCTGCTCAAAAGAGAAGACCAACTCAAAACAACATTTACTAGACCCTGGGGAACCTTTATGTACTTAAGGATGTCGTTTGGTCTTATGAACTCCTGTGCTACTTTTCAGAGAACAATGGATTTCGCCTTTAGAGATCTTATACAAAAAACCATAGATATTTTCCAGGATGACCTTACTGTAGTGTCAAAGAATAGAAAAGACCACCTCTCGCATGTTAGTATTGTTTTTGAGCATTGTAGGAAGTATGACATCTCTCTGAACCCCAAGATGTATGTTTTTGGTATTGAAGAAGGAAATCTTTTGGGACATGTTGCCTCAAAGGGAGGGGTATCCATTGATCCTGAAAGGGTCTAGTCAATAAGGGATGTTTATCCCCCAATCAACAAAAAATTCTTACAATCTTTTTTCAAGAAAATCAATTTCATTAGAATATTCATTCCAAATTTTGCCGAAAGGATAAAACCCACGAGTGTTTTACTAAAAAAGGATGTTACTTTCATATGGGATGACAAGGCCATCAAATATTTTGAGGATATAAAGGATGCTATCTCCCAAGCACCTGTCTTGATCAGCCTTGATTATTCAAAAGAATTCATCATATTCTCTTTTGCCTCCCAAGATACCATTGTAGGAATTCTAATGCAGAAAGACTCCAATGACTATGAGCACCCTGTAGATTTTATGACAAAAGTCCTTAGAGATTCCTAATTTAATTACACAATCACTGAGAAACAAGCATATGCCTTGGTAAAGTCCCTTAAACACTTTTGAAATTATATTGGCTACAATAAAATTGAAGCTTATGTCCCTTACCCTACAGTAAAGGATGTCCTATCACAATAAGATTGCATGGAAACTAGGGGAAAGTGGGTATCCAAAATCCAAGAGTATGACCTAGAAATAAATCCAACCAAAATAATAAAGGGACAAGGTTTGGTCCAAATGCTAATCGAGAGCAACCAAGAAGACATACAAAAGGGCGAGAGTGAACAAGTAAACGTGGTAGTCAGTGAACTAGAACATGATGAGTGGTACTCTGATATTGTTTATTATCTAAAAAACTTATCATGTCCTGATCACTTGGTAGATTACAAAATAACGACTTTAAGGATGAGGGAAATGAAATATTGTTCAACCGAAGATGGCCTTTGTTGGAAGAATCCATATGGGATCATACTTAGATGTGTCAACAATGAAGAAGCAAAGAAGTTGTTAGAAGAATTACACTCTGGGTACTGTGGTGGACACTTTGCAGCCCACACTACTGCTCACAAAATCCTAAGGGATGGGTATTATTGGCCGACACTCTTTTCAGAAACTCACCAACATGTCCAGTCATGTCAACATTGTTAGTACTTCTCTGGTAAACCAAAACTCCCAGCACAACCCTTAAAACCCATGGTAATAGAAGCGCCTTTTCAACAGTGGGGTTTGGATTTCGTTGGTGAGTTTAAGGATAACTCAAGTAATGGCTACCATTGGATCTTAATAGCCACATACTACTTCACCAAATGGGTTGAATCCATTCCCACAAAGAAATCCACCGAAGAAGTAGTCATGAACTGATCAGAATCTGGACCAGGGGTCTAAAATTTGCTCAATTTTCAAAGTGCTCGGAATGCAACGAAAATGGTGCCATTGCGTCTATCTCGTTCTCATGATTCCGGCGGTATATTTACTTTCGCAAATGGAGTCTGTATGGAGAAGTTATTGCAATCTATTCGTCGAGCCAAACAGGTAAAAAAGAGGATGCTGACTGGGCAGGCCGTACTGCCCTGCCGTATTTAAATGCGCGCGGTTTATAATGTTGTGTGTTATATTTCGCGTGGTTTTGTGCACGTGGGTTTAAAAGTTTTGGGTTTTATATATGTAACCCGTGGGTTTGTTAATTGCGCGGGATTTTCAAACGAACCTAGCCACGCGCCTAGACACATGTCATGACCTGATTTAACCTAGCCACAGGTAGCCCTTTTTATGCGCGGGACGTGGCCATATGGCCCCCCATGCGCCCAACACCTCCGTTCTTGGGGGCTTTATTCCGGGTAACTGTTCGACAAATTGGCACATTTTGCGGGACGCGCGTGTGTGCTGAGTTTAGGCACGGAAAAACGCTCGGAGCCAGGTTGATTCACCCACAGGTGCAGAATGGCGAACCAGTAACAGAGCTTGAAGGGGAAAAATGGCAGGAGGCCTAACTTTTTGAGTTTTTGGCCAAATGAGGTGCCGAAAAAGCCCAGGTAGGGGTTTTTGGATGTTCTGAGTCCAATGGTGATGTTTTCACAGGCTTTGGGAGACTTCTAATGCAGGTTTTTAACCATTGAAGTTTGAGGAAGCTCCAGGAAGCTTGAAGCCCTCATTGTTTGAGGCATTGCTCTGATGAGCACATATCCATTTTCTGAGACTGAATAGTCATTTCTGACTGATTATTATGCTCCGAACATTTTGGGACAGGTTTCAGATCCATTGGAGGACTTTTACAGGTGTTTTTGCCTCATTGAAGTTCAGGGAAGCTTGGAGGTCACATGTAGAAGAGGTCATTGTTGGATGAGCCATTGTCCATTTTCAGAGTTCTTATAGTCATTTTTGGGGTTTTTATGTATTCTGAATCCAATGGTACAGTATGTAAATCCATTGGAGTTGAGAAGAATCTTGTAAAGAGCATTTGACAAACTAATCCCAAAGAGCCAAGTCCATTGAAGAAGGCTCAAGGAGATGTAGCCCAGAGAGGGGTGAACTCCTTTATCATCTTGCTATTGTTGTGAGTTTGTTGTGTTATTTGCTGCACTTTTTATGGCTGTGTATTGGTTTATAACATCTATTTAATCTTTTAAAAGAACATTTCTTCACACATGCACATTGACAAGAAGAACCAAGAACTTAACACATAAACCATCTTGCATAATTTAACACATGAAGCAAGGTCCTGTTAAGGTTTATTTTTATGAGATAGAGGGTGCTTGCATAGAATAACAAGTCAGCCTTCTATTTTTAGATCAGGATCTCTTTGGAAGAACGGATCATAACTAGGTTCGGTATCCCTTCCAAAATCACTACAGATAATGCCAAATATTTTAGCTCACATGCTCTGGTAGAAGTATGGCATTGTCCTATCCCATTCCTCCAATTACTATCCACAAGGGAACGTGTTATCGCTCAGTTTGTAGTAAAGGTCAAGTAGCTTGAAGGTAAGAGTCAAACTGGCATAACAGGAGCTTCCCCACCCACTGTCACCTCGATGGGGGGCACTTTCTATTTAGGGTGGCTAATCCCAAGGGAGACGTCGCTAGGTAATCTGGGTTGTTGAAAGGAAAAGGATCAAGGGATTTAAGGCTCAAGAGGTTAAAGTAGGTTTTCCCTTCACAGATTACCACCAAGAAGATAGTCAAAGAGAAGATAAACCACAAGATAGGCACTTGTTTGCGAGACAAGGCAAAAATAAAACTAAAATGTGAAACAATGGTCAGTACTTCATAAATTAATGACTATCTTTATTATATATGAGCACATATAGCAGTGATTATTAACGAAGTCAATGATTGCAAAAAATGAATATCGCTTATAATATCACTTGTCAATAAACATTGGAGATGATATAACATTCAAAGCATATAATCAATCTTTAAATTATCATAAAATATAATCACTTGCTCATTCAATACAAGAGTGTTGCATTGCTATACTAGAGGTGATGTCAACCTAGTTCTAGGGTTAGTTTGATAGGCAAGGAGGTGGACGTTTTGCAAATTAGCCAATGAAAATACTCAACACTTCAATGTCTATTGCTATATGACTAAGCCACAACGTTTCATATCAAGCAAGCGCTAAAAGGAGGCATGATGTCATCACATATTTAGGGTTAGTAAGACGTTAGGGTTAGTTAGGGTTTGAAGTTTAAGAAGTTTAAAAGGTTTGTTTTGACATAAGAGACTCAACGTTGGATAATTAGACTAGTGCCTTAGGGTATAATGGAGTCAAGGAGCAAGGCTAAAGTCCTGGGAGAATCTAAATTCAAGGACAAGAGAGTTAGGATTTCTAGTGCTATAATGGCAGGGCCACAAAGTCAAAACCCTAAGGGGAGGAGGCTCATTCCGGTGTTGCTTAAGCAAGGCCTCATGCTCCTCCCTCTTTCCTTAAAAATCATTGGCAAAAACGGCTAGCTTCAAAAC
>SNQJ01S0174524.1:4724-34784 GCA_010110895.2 Picea sitchensis | reverse complement strand
ACACACACACACACACACACACACACACACACACACACACACATATATATCGTTAGCTTATAATAATAGGCTTTAGCAATACTTTGCGGACAAAATCCTCGTTGCGATTTTTATCGTCAACAACTCTGAGTAATAACTAGAAAGGGGAAGATGAATCATTGATGCGGAATCCAATGCCACCATTGCTACTACCAAGATCTATCCTGGTGAACAAGATGGTCTAGAAGAAGGCGAGTGCATTTTCCATTCACAAATGTGGGTAAAAGGTATCCCGCTACACTTCATCATTGATAGCGGTAGCCAGTAGAACCTCATCTCAATAGAGGTCGTCAAACAGCTGACCCTGCTGACAACACCGCACCCGAATTCCTACACCATTGGATGGCTCTGCCAAGGAAGCGATCTCAGCATCCACCAACAGTGTCAAATGTAGTACAACATCAAGCACTTCGAAGACGAGGTATTGTGTGATGTTGCTCCTCTCGAATTTTGTAATGTTCTTTTGGGCCAACCTTATTTATGGAAACGTCATGTTGTATATGAGTCTAGACCATATAGTGTTATTATTACTTTGAACAGGAAATTGTACAAGATACCTGAGGCATTCCCTCCTAGTGTTATTTCATTGATCTTTTCCAACCAATGCAGGAAGGTCATCTCTCAGACCCAGAAATTCATCTTCTTCGTGATTCTCTCTCAGAGTAAGCGAAAGATCGCAGCCACATCCAAGGCCTCCGCGACCGATCTCTCCACACAAAAGAAACAAGTGGATAAGGTCGTGGAAGATTACTCAGATATATTCTCCTCTTCTACTAGGGTACCTTTGCACTGTTAGGTCAAGTATCCCATCGATCTGACTCTAGGTGCACTGCTACTAAATGGGTTGATCTACCACTGCTCTCTGTTAGAAAACAAGGAGATAAAGATTCAGATCCAAGAACATCTCTAGAAGGGCCACATCCATCCCATCTCATCACCTTGTGGGAACCCAATCGTACTAATGTAGAAAAAAGACGAGACCTGGCGACTCTGCATTGATTATCGGGCTCTAAATAAAATCACAGTCTGGAACCGATACCCGATTCCCTAAATAGATGACCTCCTTGATCAGCTCACGGGGGCCAAATACTTCAATAATATTGATCTAAATTTTTTCTACCACCACGTCTCAATATAATAGACAAATGTATGGAAGATCATCTTCAAGTCAAAATAAGGTCTTTTTGAATGGTTGGTCATGCCCTTTGGTTTGCAAATGTTCCAACAAATTTTATGAGGATGATGCATGATATCCTGTGACCTTTCACCAGTACTTTTGTAGTGGTGTATCTGGATGACATCCTCATCTACAACAAAATTTGGGAGGAAAACTTGTATCATATTCATCATGTTCTGCACACCTTGTGGCAGCACAAACTATATGCAAACTTGGAAAAATGTTCCTTCGAAATGGGCAGAGTCCATTACTTAGGATACATCATTGATCATCATGGTGTGTATGTGGATCCAGCCAATATCTAGGTCATCCGTGACTGGCCAACCCCAATCACACTCACTGATCTTTGGAGCTTCTTGGGCCTCGCTAATTTCTATCACAGTTTCGTGTTGGGATTCTCTCATATCGGATGGGCCCTCATCCAGGTAACCAGGGGTGGCGATAAGGAAAAATTTGTGCGAGGCATGTCCCAACAACAAGTCTTTGATGACTTGAAGCAGCATTTGTGCTCATCCCCAGTACTTTCATTACTGGACCTGAAGCATCCCTTTGAGAGAGAGATAGATGCTTCAGACTATGTTGTGGGCGTCATTCTCACTCAACACGGCCACCCTGTGGCGTATCATAGTGAGACACTATCAGAAGTTGTCTGTAAGTACCCTACTTACGATAAATAAATGTACTCCATTGTGAAATCCTGCCTCCAGTGGAGACATTACATTCTGGGGAAGCAGACAGTCATCCACACTCATCACAAAACACTATAGTTCATGTAGACCCAAGGAAAATTGCATGATGACCGCTATCATAAGTGGTCCACATACTTACAGCAGTTCCACCTCAACATCAAGTAAAAAATAGGAGGCACCAACCGAGTTGTTAATTTCCTCAGCTGTCCTCCAGTCGCAACACTCACCACGGTGCTAGACTCTTGCGGACATGAGACCTCCGAATAGCCCCACCTCTATGAGACAGACCCTAACTTCTCCACCACCTACCAAATGTTGGGAGAAAACTCAGTGGTCACTAATTTCCATCTTCAGGATGGGTTGTTGTGCCTTCTAGGCCATCTCTGCGTTCCATCAAGCAAGCATGTGAATCTGATTTGGGAAGCTCACTACAGTCGGGTGGTAGGAAACTTTGGCATTGAAAAGATAGTGGCAGTGCTGCAAAAACATTTCTACTGGCTGAAACTTCGACTGAATGTCGGCAAGTATATCCAATCCTATACCGTCTGCACTACTGTCAAACTGACCACTAAGAAATAGAGCTTGTACACCCATCTACCTAATCCTGACAAGCCATGGCAATCCATCTCAATGGACTACATGTCGGGCCTCACGTCCACCAAGAGGGGAAATGATTGTGTTTTTGTGGTTGTTGATCTTTTTTCCAAGATGGCAATTCTCGTTTCCTATAAGAAGAACAGCACTGCATAGGCCATTGCCAAACTCTTCTTTGAATGTGTCTAGGTACACTTTGGGATCTCACAAAAAATTGTCTCAGATTGGGACACTCAGTTTTTCAGCACATTCTTTTCGAGCCTCTAGTCACTGTTGGATACCAAGCTCACCAAATCCACTTCCTTCCACCCCTAGAAAGATGGTCAAATTGAGGTCATCAATTGGATGATCGTACATATCATGCACATGTACAATTCCAAGCACCCATGCATATAGTATGAGAGCCTTCCCTATGTCAAGCATAGCTACAATCAATCCCTACATAGTTCAACTGGACACAACCCCTTTCAGGTGGGGTTGGGATTCCAACCATTGGGCCCCATGGATGTTGCACTACCCATGGCGACCACCTCGGCCGACTCGTTCCCTGCTCCACCAAAATCTGACAAAGCCACCCAGTTCATTGAGAGGATCTAGCGCATCCACCAACAGGTTCACGATATTTTACAGAATTCCAATGCCAAGTACAAGCAGCGCCATGATCAACACTGGGTGCCACATAAGTTTCAGGTGGGCGACAAAGTTTGGTTGCACTTGCAGAAAGAACGCCTTATAGGGACCCATTGGAAGATTCACCCACTCTGATATGGGGCATACACTATCACCAAGGTTGTGGATGACAATTCTTTTGTGCTCAACACTACCCATTTCCTTGACTTGCACCCAGTCTTCAACGTGGCTCTCCTTCGGCCATATTTCCCACCATTATTGGACAACTTAGAGATAGCAGAGAATTTGACACCAACAGAGCTCAACCCTAACTGCATGCAATAGGAATCCAGTGATCAGATTGTGGACACACTAATCAAGGGCACTCAACAACAAAATATCCAGCTTTATCAAGTTGTCAAAGAAAGGTAGCTCCTGCACCAAGGCAAGTGGCTCGCCCTGGCCAAATTCAACATAAATTTTCTCATCTGATGGGGGAACTCAATGCAATGGAGACCATTTCTTCCTAAGGGGGGAGGATTGATCTATATGGATGTCGGTGGCTTCCCACCTATTCCAACTAGTTCATTTTGGAGTTTTTGAGTTTGGCAGTTTGTTTGAGTTTTCGGGTTCGTGGCTTGCGGGGGCATTTTGAGGCCCTAAACAACATTTTTAAGGCTCGCCATAGTAAAAAATGACCTTTGATATGTAGCATCAAAATGTGTATTCGTCAGATAAACCTTTCCAACGGGCTATCGTGCACCTAAAACAAACATTGTAATGCAAAAATTTATGACCCCGGGAAGTTGATGTACTAACTTACCAAAACATGGCCCACGTGACTTTTGGCACTTCATCTCCTAGGGTTAGGTTTTTGGATGTCTAGGGTTTTTGACATTCTTGTTTATTGTAAAAAGGCCTTCAGAGCCTTATTGTAATCATATTCTTTTGAATGAGTGCAACCGTCACATCTCTTCTCAGAGATAATATGCCACCATTACAACAATCTTGTTTTCCCCTGCATTTTATAGTTTCATCTTATTTCCTTATTGAATAGAAAACCAGTTTTACTGTATCTATGTTATTCTGTGTTAAGCATATTTTAATAATCTGTATTCATTTCATTTTGATCATAAAATTCAGATAACACCAAGCCAGTAGAAGTGAAAAAGCCATTAAAACTAGGGAAAAAGGGCCAAAAAAGTCTATAAATAGAGGTGGACAACTCATTTTTACCATTGTAATTTGGAAACTAACAGAAAAATTCAAAAACCCCTTTGTCAAAAAATAAAATTACAAGAGCTACGGTGGATGAAAAACCATCCTACTTAGACCAAGTAAGTATAAAATCACCCCTCTTGCAATTTAAGTTACTCATGCATTTAATTTTAGTTTGGGAGGGGAACGCTTTTGAAAAAGGTCGCTTTTGCGTGTACGCGGGCTGTCCAAATTCAACCCGCGTATGTACTCGAGCAGAGTAATAAATAGCCTGAGTACATACACGATTGTGTCAACTACAGACCGCGTACACCTACTTTCGATTTGAAAAAAGAAAATACAAGAAACCAAAACCTCTCTATCTTTGTATGTGACATGATGTATGTGCACTGGATAGAGAGGGAACATGAGGAGCTAGATGTCTTGGTCGAGGAGGACCCTGCGGCGGTTGCTACGCTAAAACAACGTGGACTTTGAAAAATATTTCAGTGTCTGTTCATGAGAGAACAATCGAGTTTGTTCAGTTCCTTGGTAGAGTACTGTAATCCAGACGCAGAGGCATTCATGTTGAAGGGTCAATCATTGACTCCAACCATGGAGGATATTTACTTCTTGACTGGCCTCTCTAGGAGAGGGGAACCGGTTAACTTGAGGACTTTTCCTCCAAGGTCGTTCAACATAGAAGACTACTTCGAGATGTACTGTGAGGTTGGTACCAAAAAAGTAGGTTCTCAGGTGTCAATTCACAAGATTATTAGCGTCTCCTTGTGAGTGATTTTACTCATGATCAAGTGGATTACTGGATCCACAACACTCCATCAGGCCTCTCGTGCACAACTGCATTGTGCAGTTCAGTGTTTAGAGGTGACCATATTTGACTAAAGCAATACCTTGCTAGTATGCATGAAGAGACAGCACACAGACTGTCATAGGTGTACCAGCAAGAACTTTGGGTTTGGTATCATTTTGTGTTCCTTATTATTCAAGAGAGAGCCCAGTCTCAGTCCTAGAGAGACAATACATGGGCATATTTCCTCCTTCCCAGTAGTGTATAGGTGGGCGGTATTACTACCTAGACAGGGCGGAGGAAGGACCCAAGAGGCATTCGATGACAAATTCTTCGACTGGTGGTAACGTCAGATCCCAGTGATAGAGGACTACCCTTATGTAGGGATAAGCTTCCTTAGAGATCCAGACATGCACGTGCCCCCTGGCGAGGAGCATGGAAAGATATGTAACATATGTTTTTTGAAGTTATTAAATTTTTAATTTTCATATATATCATTTTTATGTGTGTGTTAGAGTACTTACTTATAAATATGTTATATACAAATGTGTCTTACACCTCAAAATTACTCACTTTGATAGTATCGCAAGTGTCGTCATTATAAGTGTTGTAAGTGTCGCATCTTGTCCGCAAGTGTCGCTTTTTTACTATAAGTGTTGCAAGTGTCAAAACCAGTATTCTGCCATACTGCCTATGTCATGACTCTAATGGCATAATGAAGACACTTAAGACACCTCAAAGGTTAGTTTAGAAGAAGAGAAATCACTTGACAGGAAGTACAAGTCTTTTGACATTGAGAAAACCACAAAAAATGGGATTTTCGAGAGGAGCGCTCCCCTACCCACTGTCAGGGAATAGTGGTGCTCCCTGGGCCTCTTTGGGGGAGTGTGTGAGCACCCTTTGCACCCTTTTTGGGGAGATCTACCCTTTTCTGAGCAAATTTTGGGTTTGTTGAGGCAAATCAGGGAAGAATCCATCATATCTTGAAGGTAGTTGGATTCGAATAGATGGTCAAGGCATGATCTTAGGGAAGATCCTCAAATGAATGAGAGGAATCCTCAACTTATCCCAAATATATCTCAAGTGGTTGGACCTCTCCAAGGTTATATAAGGAGGCCTTCTCATGGTGAAAGGTAGATGGAGTAGACACTAGAGATTGATACCAAACTTATGATCTTATAAGTGGTATTAACAGAACACAAGGAAGATTGAGAATTACACCTAAATTATGATCTCATAAGAAGGTATTGACAATGGAGATTGGGAATTACATCAAACTTATGATCTCATTAGGGAGACTCCATCAAAGCAATCAGTGGAGATCATTTCAGCAAAGGGGTTGGACAAGGAGAACTGGAAGAAGTTGTTGCACCTTCATTCAAAGGATTGTAAGTACTTTTACTTGTTCTGATTAATATAATCAATGATTGGCTTGTTTCTTTCAAACTTGTGCTTGTTCCATATGAGTTTGTCTATAGTACGTGTATCTATGATTGATATAATCTCAGTAGAGTAGGAAGTCCATTGTATCTTTGTTTTTCCTACAAGATCTATCTGGGAGCTCAGGATCGAAATTCAGCCAGGACTTTGCAAGGACAGACGTTGCTAATAAGGTACATATTTTTCTCCTTCTATTTCATTTCTTAGCTTGATTAGATCTAAAAGGAAGTCATTGTCCATGTTAATCACTTTTCTGTCTTGGCCTTAGGAGTCTAGAGACCAAGAGGGAATCCACTTGTTCGCAAGGAAATTCACCTACAACAGAAATTGGTGATTCCACTAGGGAGGAGCTCTGATTTTGGTTTCCATTCCCAGATCTTGTTTTGTCCCTTTTCCCATTGATTTGATCTTCTCCACATTGTATTTTTTATTCTTAGATTTGTTTGATTGCCTCATTATGTCATCAGGATCACCCTGATTCACTGAATTTCCTTGATTTTTTGATTTTTTGAGTTTTTGGAGCAAAGTGCTCCCCTCTTATTGTTGTTAGAGTGCTAACACTCACCTGTAGCCTTACACAGAGCATTGGAATGCTCTGGTTCCCCTTACACCAGAGCGCTACCCCATTTTTGTGAGAAATTCTCCAGAATATTCATCTTCTGAAGCTATTTCTTGGTTTTGGCTTTTGCTCAGGATCCCATACTTTCAGTCTGTATTGATATTGGCTTTCAAACACCTTTATTTCTGAGAATTCATCCTCTTTTGTTTGTATTTTTTGACATTTATCCTTACTTTGCAATTTGTCCTTCGCAATTTGGAGTCAATTTGTCGTTTTCTTCTCGTTTATCTAAATGCGTGAAAACTTTGTAAGGAGTTTCAAAGGTATTTTGTAATTTTCTTTCTGATCTTTGAGTCATCTTGTCCAATCTATTTCTCCTTCCTTTTGAGCTTTTGGTTTTTCATTTCTTGTTTGATCATAAAAAGGGTGTCTTTTGGTTTATGTGAAGTTTGCTTCCAAATTTCTTAAATCTCACACCTCTTGAAGTTCGATTAGCATAGGAAGCTTTACATCTACTAGTTATCAGTCACATACAAAAATTTTAGAATTGCATTGGATTCCTTATTGGGGACTATTGCATGAGGTCATTTCATCTTAGTGTTTGACAGTGAAAGGAAAATCCTTCTCCTTTCCTTAATTAGACATTCATTGAAAGACAAGATTGTTTATCATTTCTTATGCATGTTTTGGGAAGTGAGTCATAATATCATCAGTATTCACTCTCATAAACCTCCGAGTAAACAATAGCAACTAAAATTAACGCTTAACTAAAATTTATCAGACTTTTTACATCTTTGTTAGCAAGCCTACATTAGTTTAAAGTGTAGGGCTTTCAAATAGGTTGAAAGGATAACTTTCCAAAGATATCAAACAAACTTAGCATATTATGATAGGGAGAGCAAATCCAATCATCGTATAGGATTTTTAGGATCCCCCTCTCACACAGGGATTATGCACGAGGTCGCATTCGGGAGAGTTACAGAGATTATCCCTTCGTGGTTCAATTGTCTGTAGTGGTTGGATCGTATATTGGGGGTCACTTGAGGGTATACCCACGATTATGTGTGGGAGCCTCTCAAGTTGATTTCGGACTTGTTATCCTGCCTATACATTCGGATCAAACTGTCGACTATATCCACCCAGGGGCTGACTGCAATTTGGTGACCTTAGTAGCCATAATCTTTAGGGTCTCACACAAGGTGATGGTGAAGGGAAGTCTAACTGTACCTGGAACAGACGTTGGTCAAACTCACTCGGTCTCCTTGGAGGGTAAATCCACAATTACTACATAGAATCCTGCACCAAGGCATAAGTCCGTTAAGCAGTTTGCCAACATAACTGGTCCACCCACTCTACCCCTTCCTCTTCCTATTTTGATCTCACGACGTTGGATTTCATCACCAACTAGTAGTTTCATTGTGGGAAGATTTTGTTTGATTTTTTGTTTCTTAGATTCATAGTGTGTGTTGGTTGTGTTACTTAGTGTACCTTAGGTCGAGTCAGTGTTAATGGCATCAAATCCTAAGAGTACCAATGGAGGAACCCCTTCTCCCGGGGAACCTTATACCTTTCTTTCATTTGGAAACATTGGTCCTCTGTACATTGCCACACTGAGTCTTCCGAGAGTCACCATTGGATTACCGGTTTGGTTGTCCCCCACTCTGGTGATCTCGAATCCTCCCAACGTTTCAACTGCACCTAATATTTTAGATGTCATTACACCACCCACACATCAAACTTATGTTGACTTTTCACCTTCTTCACCCATTAAGTCTCCTTCCCTTTCTCTTTCTTCATCTAGTGAAAGCTTTAAAGAAAGTAGCCAAGTCGATCAGAAGAAGAAGAAACGGAAAGAGAAGAAGAAGAAGAGCTTGAAAAGGACCAAGGCCCAAACAACATCAGATGTTGGATCCAAGCAACCAGATACTATTAATAGTACTGGGAGTGTTGGTGACGTCAACAAGATTAAAATGAAGAATCTAAAACCCAAATTCCCTTGCAGTCTTTGTAAGGGTGACCACTTTCTGAGGGATTGCCCTGGTATTCCTAAGGTCTTAGAAATGTGGTCCTATGCATCATCGGCCTCTGCTAGACATGTTGGTGATGCCCCGTCAACTAGTGATGTTCATGTTGGTAAGAAGAACACAACTGTCAAATTTCCTTGTATGTTATGCAAAGGTGATCGTTATTCTTACCTTTGTCCTCACATGGACGAGGCTTCTTCTCTTTTGGAAAAACTTCAACTTCCAAAAGGTTATCGTAATCTTTCCCCCAACCCATGATTAGTTGATGGACTGGTCAATCCAGTTCCATCCCCGGTCAGTCTGGTTGATCAGGTGGTCAATCTAGTTTCCTCCTTGATTGAACCATGAATCCAAGTAGTTGATCCAGTTATGACATCGATCAGCCCTACTCTTCATCAAATGAGTGTAACCCAAGTAGTCGATCCATTTTCATCCTCAGTCGACCCCACTCTCCCGTTAGAGAGTGACACCAAAGCGATTGATTCATTTCCACCCGTCGACCCCATTCTCCCCTTGGAGAATGAAACCCAAGTGGTTGATCCGGTTCTGTCATCGATTGATCCCACTCCTCCTTTGATGAGTGCCAAAGTGGTTGGTCCAGTCCCTTCCTCGGTCAGTCCAACCCTTCATCCGAAGAGTGCCAAAGAAATTGCTCTGGTTACATCATCAGACAATCCTACTCTAACTCTGAAGAGTGCCAGCGTGGCCGATCTGATCCCATCATCGGTTGATCCTACTCTCCCTCTAGGGAGTAAACCCGATACTGCCCACGTTTTTCTCATTGATACAGAATCTACCGTGTTGGGGGGCATTCCTCATTCTCCCACGAAACCCCCTCCAAGCAATGAGGCCATCCTTTTTTATTGGGGTGTGATAACTAGACCTCGTCTTCCCTCTCACATTCATTTCTAGATTACTGTACAGGTTTGTGGTCAAGACGTTCCTCAAACACTGATAGATGAAGGTGTGTCTGTTAGTATTTTGTCCTCTGTTGCTTTGCATGATTTGGGTTGTCTTAACCTTGCGTCGATTACATAGAATCTGTTATCTTTTAACAGAAGAACTAATCAACCTTTCGGGACCCTTCCTCAGTTTCTCATAACTTTGGGAGGGAAAACTATCTTTATTGATGTCATGGTAGTCCGCAACCCCTTGGATTTCTCTTTACTCCTTGGGCGAGATTATGTCTATTCCATGAAAGCTATTGTGTCCACTCTTTTTCGTGTGATATATTTCCCTCACGATGGAAGAATTGTGACTATTAATTAACTTTCATTCGTTGGTCCTGACTGGATTACCTCCCTAAATGGTTCTTATATGACGATAGTATCGCCCCCATTGCATGTAAATTATGTGGTATTATCTCCCGTGCCTTCAACTTCTGATGATTTGGATCCGGTAGTTGACCTGGTGATCTCTTCGATAGGGTTATTGCAGCCTGATCTTCTTACCCCTATCGCGACCCTCAACATGTGCTCCTTCTAGAGTGATTTTGTTCCATCCAGTGAAGATCTCTTGGAAGCCATGTGTATTTTCCCCAAGGTCGAGCCCTATTGTAAATCATACTTGTGAAATGAATTGTAAATATTTTTTATAGGCTAGTGAGCCAAGTATATATAAGTTGGTAGGCTTATGTGATTGTTAGGCTAGAGAGCCTAAGGGTTGAAGGCCAAGAGCCTGATTTTGTACATGTATCAATGCAGAACATTAATAAAAAACAAATACAAACACCGCCACGTGTAGACTGACCATGATGAATGAGTGATGGGGGACTAAGCTTCCATAGAGTGGGTAAGGGATTAGGGGCTAGAAGGTGGGAAAAGGGGGCTAAGTGTTGAGCCTAAGGACTTAAGTCCTTGGTGAATAATATTTTAATATTATTCTGAAAGACATGTGAATATTATGTTTTTACCCTAAGTTCTTTTGGATTGACATGTGACTTCCAAATGGTGGAAGGAACGCACGTTGATGAAAGCATGCAGCTTCATGGGAGACAACTGTCAACCCAAGCACATGCAGATAAACTGCTGACTTGAGCTATGATGGGGGTTCTGCCTCCATTCTACCCGACCGTCTGAACGTGAGTCATGTCTGACCTCTGCAAGAATACCCTGGTGCATCCCTGAAAGACGGAAAATCCTGTGTTGATTTCGGAGATAGCCGGTACATCCTCTATATGAACAGTTTGAGCCTGTGCGTGGAATCTCTGTACCCTTGGTGTAATCCCGAAACCAAAACCGTGAGTCTATCCCATGATTTCGAAGCCTGTTTGGGAAGCCCAGTTGGTTGTTGTGGCCACACAGTGCTGGACTGCACGTGGCTTGCTATCCAGTGTAATTCTGTGCCAATAATTTGTGTAACCTCTCTCCAGGTGAGGGAGGTGATTTTTGTTGGAAGAGGCAGGTTGTCAGGCCTGTGAGCAACTCTTTCCAGGTGAGAGAGTTTGTTGGGAACTGGTTTCTTCCAGAGAGTGTCCAGCACCAGCTTCGGCCTCTGAGAATTCCTGATCTGGCCTGTTGCCGAGACCCAGAGAGGGAGGTGTAGCACTGATGGAATGTGATTGTGAAGGTGTATACTCCTGAGCAGAACAGGCATATGGGGAATGAGAGTTTGGGAGTAATGGGCATAAGATGGCATCCTGGGAAGAATCCTTCCAGTTGTTCTGTGTTTTTTTCGCTGTAACCTCAGCCTAGCCTAGGATTCCTTGCCTTGGGATGGAGTGTAGTCCCATCTTGTGGGTGACCCACTGGTGAGATGGATGAGCAACGTGGTCTAAGGTTGGGAGGTTTGTGGAAGGCCTGCATGTGGTTGGTGGAATTACCACCGTTTCAAAGATAAGTACCAGACGATGTTTTAATTATGTTTGTTTTGCATGTCTGTGTATTTATAGTTATCATGCATTATGTTGTGTATATGAATTAATGTTAATTCCATGGATTATTTATGTCAGTAGTAATTTTTTGTTGACCCTGAGTTTAAATGTTTTTAACCTGTTTTAAATGCATGTTATTAATTAAGCATAAAATGAAGTTGTTCTACAAAGTAGTGTCTTCCCGGCCAATGGATTGGATGATGGTCAGGGGAGCGTTACATAATGGTATCAAAGACAAGGTTTCAATGTTGAGCCTAGATGGGCCAGTTGAGTGGTTTTTGGACCGAGGGTTTAAGGAGAAATTGTGTCTGGAGGACCAATTTTGGACCTTTGAATGCTCCTAAGTGTCAAGGAGTCACTTGACCATGTTAAAAAGCTCGGGAGGTTTAGCGGTATTTTAGAATCCGTAGCCAGTGTGGTATATGGCCACCAGGAGAGAGAGAGAGTTCAACGCATGGGGTGTTGGTAAAGTAGGATCTGTTCGAGAGGAAAGGAGAACCCTCACAACCGTCAAATCTGGAGAACGTGCATAGGGTTTAAAAACCCTTGAGAGTTGCACAAGAACGCGGAAATCACAATACGCGAAATCCCGAAACGATATACATCATAGATCGTAAGCGACCATCGGATCAAGTGGAAGAGTAGACAGTAATTTTGGAAATTCGACAAACGAAAGTCAAGATGTGCAGATGCACAAACTCCCGATGCCCGAAACCCTGAAATGCCGAAAATATCTGCGTCGTAGATCTGAGAGAAGTCTAACCGTTGGATTTCCTTGGAATGGACATGGACACATGGGTGTGCACCACGTGCCAGTGAGTCGAGAAGACAAGAGAGAATGGTGGGACTCGATGACATCGTCGAAGGTGATGTGAACCTTCCTGAACATGCCACGCACCACTGTGCTTAAGGGCGATAGTTGTACTGTGGGCCCAAAGGGTAAGGAGATAGAAATTTCGGAAGTCAGGGATTGAAGCAACAAAAGACTTGGAGTCACTGCTTCGTGAACTCCCAGGTACCGAAGACCCGAAAACGAAGTGTCAAAACCTCGAAGTCCCAAAGTTCCAAAATTTTCGAAGACAAAAGAACCGTTGAGGATTTAACTGTTGGATCCTCGTGGACCAAAAACCCGAAACCTGAAAGCGAGTATGAGAGTCTCGTGGACCAAAATCCCAAAATCCGAAAGTGAGTATGAGACTCTCGTGGACCGAGACCCCGAAACTAGAAGTCCTGAAATTTGCAGAACCAAACAGAGCTCAAAAAACTTAATGGATTCGAAACAGTTTTTTTTTTTTTTTTTTTTTGTTCACGTTGGTTAATGATTGTTGTGGTTTTTATTAAGGGATAAGACCTAACAAACTCTGGTTGACTTCACATTGTGTGTGCAGAGTTCAACGAGTGATAGGATAGCCAAAAAACCATACCGAGTATGGAATTGGAAGACGTGCAGATTGCCTCCGAAACAGAGGATGAAAGGGTAGGAAGGGATGTTAACCTGGAAATCAAAGGAACAAACTCTAATGGGCATGGAAAAGAGATGGATAAGGAAGGACATATGATGAAACTCATTGAAAGATTACAAAAATATGCCCAGGATCGCTGAGCTGATAGTCGAAAGCTCATGAGAGTCAGGGATCAGCAGGGTGAATTCAACTTAAAAATGTTGAAGAGCCTGGAAAGAATAGAAAGGAAATTGGAGAAGAGGAGTGACTCAAGCAAGACGGAGAGTCACAGTACCCTTGAGAGGAAAATAATATTAAGAAGTGTCAGAACCCATGAGAGTAGAAGAAGATCGAGGAGTGGTAGCAGACATCATCGTCGCTCCCCAAGGCATTCTAGTAGAGAGGCACGCAGTAGTTCAAGCCCATCCCCTACCAGAAAACACCAAAGATCTGGAGTGGATGAATTGAAAGGGGAGATGAACAAGATCAAGCCTCCAACGTTTGATGGAGAACATAAGAAGGAGGAAGATGTTGAAACAGGGTTGCTTGGCATGAGGAAATATTTTCAACTGCGGAATTATTCCTCTCACGTAGAAGGAAGAATTGCGATGTATCAATTGAAAGGAAAAGAATCCATGTGGTGGGATCAATTTGTGCAGGTGTAGCGCATTAGTGAGAAAGGTATCACTTGGAAGGAGCTCAAGAGGTATTTCGAGAAGAAATACCTGACTAAAATATACTATGACAGAAAGATGAAGGAGTTCTTCGAACTCAAGCTAGGTAGCATGACCATTGATGAATACAAACAAATTTTTTTGGAACTACTAAAGTATGTTTCATTCATCAAAGATGAGGCTGTCAAAATTCATAGGTATCTGATTGGACTGCCACCTACCATTGGTGACAAGATTCATTATGATGATCCCAAGACTATGGAAGAAACAATAAGAAGGACAAAATGCTTGTATGAATAGCAGAGAGAAAATCCTACCTTTCGGAAGGCTTGGGATGACCAGAAGAAGTTTAAGAAGGAACAGAGGCAGAAGGGAAAAAAACTCCCTTTTTCAAAAATAATCCTCAAGGACATCAATCGTTTAGAGAGTCGAGAATGGCTGAAGTGGGGAAACAAAGGTAGAGACAGACTCCCATTCAGTGTTGGGGTTTTGAAGGGAACCACAAGTACAAGGATTGTCCCCATAAAAAGGGCAAAGCAAGAGCTGTCCATACTGTTCAACAAGCTAAAACAGTGGAGGACATGGGAAGTAGAATGCCAAGGATCTATGCAGCCCTGGACAACAAACAAGTTGAATTTCAATCGCACATGATTGAAGTGGAAGGTATGATTAACAACCGACCATTTATTATTTTAATCGATTCAGGGGCTAGCCATAGTTATGTATATCCTAGGGTGGTGGAAAGTTTGCATTTATCAAGAAGAAAACATGAAAAGTCTTGGTTAGTGAAATTGGCTACAGGAACGAAGAGGAAAATTGTTGAGTCTGTGAAGTCTTGTTCTTTGGACATGAAAGAACTGAGCACAAAGGATGAATTGAATATTTTGCTTTTAGGATCTTATGACTATTTAATTGGAATGGACTGGTTGGACCAGCACCATGCCCTTTTGGACTATCGTAACAAGAGGTTTACATGCTTGGATGAAGAGGGAAATCAGAAAATAGTCCAAGGAATTCTCAAGGCTGTGGTTGTTAGATAAATCTCGGCCATGTAGCTGAAGTAGTGTTACAGGAAAGGCTGTCAATTATTTGCAAACCGTGTGGAGGAAGCATCCATAGATGAAATCTCAAATATTGAATACCATGAGGTACTCACAGAGTTCAAGGATGTATTTCAGGAGGTACCTGGACTACCTCTGAAGAGAGACATCGATTTTTCTATAAATTTGATGCCTGGAAAGGCTCCAATGTCGAAAGCTCCTTATAGAATGAGTATGCCCTAGCTGAAAGAGTTGCAATTGCAGCTTGAAGAGATTTTGAAGAAGGGGTACATTCACCCCAGTGTGTCACCTTGGGGTGCCCTGGTCCTGTTTGTGAAGAATAAGGATGGGACGTTGAGGTTGTGCATTGATTTCCGGAAGTTGAACAAGGTAACTGTCAAGAACAAGTATCCTCTGTCGCGGATCGATGATCGTTTCGATCAGTTAAAGGGTGCGAAAATATTTTCAAATATAGATCTCTGATCAGGATATCACCAGGTGAGAATAAAGGATGAGGACATCAGCAAGACCACCTTTAGAACAAGGTACGGTCATACGAGTTCACAGTGGTGTCGTT
Source organism: Picea sitchensis (assembly GCA_010110895.2). Taxonomy (NCBI): domain Eukaryota; kingdom Viridiplantae; phylum Streptophyta; class Pinopsida; order Pinales; family Pinaceae; genus Picea; species Picea sitchensis. The sequence goes on along the minus strand of SNQJ01S0174524.1, from coordinate 19,043 downwards.
TGGACTGTCAAATGCACCTCTTGTTTTTATGTGCTTGATGAATGGTGTATTCAGGGACTATTTAGACAAGTTTGTCATAGGGACTATGTACAAGACTGATATTAAGGATAGAATTTTGGAAGCTGTGAATGCAGATTTGTAGTACAGAGATTTGGTAGAAAAGCTATAGCAGAGTGAAAGGCCACAGAAAAGGGAAAGTTACATCTTGGAAGCTGATGGATTACTTCTGTATAAAGACAAAGTGTATATACCCAATGTCCAGGAATTGAAACTTGCGATTCTAAAAGAAATTCATAATGTGACGTATGTTGGACACCCTGGATATCAGAAGACTATGACAGCAGTTAAAAGCCATTACTTTTGGTCGGGTATGAAGAGAGATATCCTTGAATACATTGCCAGATGTATGGAATGCCAGAAAGTTAAGGCTGATCATAGGCACCTAGCAAGGTTGTTGCAGCCTTTACCCATTCTGAAATGGAAGTGGGAAGTGGTGACCATGGATTTTATTATAGGATTGCCCAGAACGAGCAAGCAGCATGATTCAATCATGGTGGTGGTGGACAAGCTTACAAAAGTTTCCCGTTTTATTCCACTGAAAACCACTCACAAGGCAACAGATGTTGCTGACATCTTCTCAAAAGAAGTGGCACGCTTGCACGAAATTCCTAAAATGATTGTTTCTTATAGGGACCCAAAATTCACCTCGAATTTCTGGAAAGGATTTTTCAAAGGATTCGGAACGAATCTGAATTTTAGTACAGCGTATCATCCTGAGTCTGATGGAAAAACAGAGAGGGTGAACAGAGTAATAGAGGACATGCTGAGAATGTATGTGATGGACAAACCAGCAAGATGGGAAGACTACCTGCATTTGGTAGAATTCGCCTACAATAATGGGTATCATGCATCGTTAAATATGAGCCCATTTGAATCACTTTATGGAAGAAAGTGAAACACTCCAGTGAGCTGGGATAATCCAGCTGACAGAGCAGTAGTTGGGCCAGATTTTCTCAAGGAGATGGAGGAGCAAATGATAAAAATTAAACAGAATTTGAAAGTTGTCCAGGATAGGCAGAAATGTTATGATGATAAGAACAGAAACCACCGAGAATTCAAAGTGGGTGATCATGTTTTCCTGAAAGTGAAAACTAACAGGAGTTCCCTGAAGCTGGGAAGTTGTGCCAAGTTGGCAGCAAGATTTTGTGGGCCATTTGAAATCCTGGAAAGGATTGGGCCAGTTGCATACATGCTTGCATTACCTTCATCTATGACTGTACATGATGTGTTTCATGTTTCATTGCTTAAGAAATATATACCTGATGTTAATCATGTTATTGACTGGAATGTGGTTCAGATGGAACCAGAAGGTGTCCTGCAAGTGCATCCTTTGCGCATATTGGACAGGAAAAACAAACAACTACAGAATCAAGCTATAGGGCTTGTAAAGGTCCAGTGGACCTGGTATGGTCTTGAGGATGCGACATGGGAGAATGAAGATGTTATGCGGGCAGAGTACCCGTATCTTTTTTAAAATTTCGAAAATCTTGCAGATGCAGTGTGAAAGTTGCACTCAGGACAGTGTAAAAATAAGGAAGGGGGATTGTAATGTCCCCAAGGCCGAGCCCTGTTGTAAATCATACTTGTGAAATGAATTGTAAATATGTTTTATAGGCTGGTAATCCAAGTATATATAAGCTAGTGGTCTTATGTGATTGTTAGGCCAGAGAGCCTAAGGGTTGAAGGCCAAGAGCTTGATTTTGTACATGTATCAATGCAGAAAATTAATAAATAAAAAAATACAAACATCATCGCATGCATACCGACCACGATGAATGATTTATGGGGGAATAAGCTTCCACAGAGTGGGCAAGGGATTAGGGGTTGGAATATGGGAAAAGGGGGCTAAGTGTTGAGCCTAGGGACTTAAGTCCTTGGGGAATAATATTTTAATATTATTCCTAAAGATATGTGAATATTATGTTTTTACCCTAAGTTCTTTTGGATTGACATGTGACTTCCAAATGGTCGAAGGAATGCATGCTGATGGAAGCATGTAGCTTCACAGGTGACAAGTGTCAACCCAAGCACATGCACATAAAACTATTGAGTTGAGCCGTGATGGGGGTTTTGCCTCCATTCTACCCGACCGTCTGAACGTGAGTCCCATCTGACCTCTACAAGAATACCCTAGTGCATCCCTGAAAGCCAGAAAATCCTATGTTGATTTCGGAGATAGCCTGTACATCCTCTGTCTAAACACTTTGAGCCTATGCATGGAATCTTTGTACCCTTGGTGCAATCCCAAAACCAAAACCGTGAGTCTATCCTGTGATTGCAGAGCCTGTTTGGGAAGCCCATGTTTGTTTTCCCAGTTGGTTGTTTTGGCCACGCAGTGCTGGACTATGCATGGCTTGCTGGCCAGTGTAAGTCTATGCCAAGCCTGTGTGTAACCTCTCTCCAGGTGAGGGAGGTGATTTTTGTTGGAAGAGGCAGGTTGTCAGGCCTGTGAGCGACTCTTTCCAGGCAAGAGAGTTTGTTGGGAAGTGGTTTCTTCCAGAGAGGTCCCAGCACCAGCTTCGGCCTATTTTTGAAACCTAGAGAGGGAGGTGTATCACCAATGGACTGTGCTTGTGAAGGTGTATACTCCCGGGTGGAATAGGCATGTGGGGAATGAGAGTTTGGGAGTAGTGGGCGTAAGATGGCATCCTGGGAAGAATCCTTTCAGTTGTTCTGTGTTGTTTTCCCTGTAACATCAGCCTAGCCTAGGATTCCTTGCCTTGGGGTGGAGCTTAGTCCCAGCTCGGGGGTGACCCACTGCTTAGCTGGATGAGCAATGTGATCTAAGGCTGGGAGGTTTGTGGAAGGCCTACATGTGGTTGGTGGAATTACCATTGTTTCAAATATAAGTACCAGGTGATGTTTTAATTATGTTTTTTTTGCATGTCTGTGTATTTATAGTTATCATGCATTCTGCTGTGTATATGAATTAATGTTAACCATGGATTATTTATGTCAGCAGTAATTTTGTGCTGACCCTGAGCTTAAATGTGTTTAACTTGTTTTAAATGCATGTTATTAATTAAGCATAAAATGAATTTGTTCCGCAAAGTAGCGTCTGCCCGGCCAGTGGGTTGGATGACAGTCGGGGGAGCGTTACACCATGACCGATTTTTGTCCCTTGACATGGTGTTCTTCCAGAACGTTATTTTCTTGGAAGCCATGATCGAGAAGATTCCACGAGCATAGTTTTTCTTCTCTGTGGCAAGCTCGTTAAAAAATTAAACAGAGGTCACGAGCATAGTTTCTTTTCTCTATCGCAAGCTCGTTAAAAAATGAAACAGAGGCCTTGAGCATAGTTTTCCTCTCTGTAGCAAGCTCGTTAAAAAATGAAACACTCACCTATTTTGAACCTTCATTCCATCGACCCTTATTCTTTTTCTCCATCTAGTAGATAAATTGGTGACAAACTCAAAGTCGGTGAATGAATTGAAGCTTTGAGGGCATGTCTCTAGCCTTTGATGATCATTCTAGAGTTAAGCCACTAGCTTTTAAGTTGGGGGCATATCGAGCTTAGTCTTTGTTCTTTCTCGTTCTCGTAAATCCATGAGAATGCAACTGGGTAAACTTTTATCTCTTTTTCAAACCTACATGGATAAACGAAAAAGGAACCCCCTAGAGTCGTCTTTGAGCTCTTTTCAGACTCTCTAAACATGAAAAGATTGTTGAGTGATCTTGCTTCCTTTCCCACTCGTTAAAAGGTTTGAAAGGGCGTCTTTTGAGTGATAATTTATCTCTTTTTTGGCCTCACGAGACTAACATTACGAAGAAGGACAACACTGGAGTCATCTTTAAATTCTTTTCAGACTCTCTAAATATGAAAAAACACCGAGTTTACCTTCTCTGGACTCGTTAAATAATCATACATCGAAGTGCCCAAATGGGACCGAACCCTTACTTCTTCCAGTTCGTTAAAAAAAGGAAAAGGGACTTACCGAAGGTGAGTCATATCGAGCATGTGTTACCCTCCTCGATCTCATTAAATTAAAAAGAGGTACTCGTCTATCTGGATGGGGGAAAATTGAAAGAAGAAAGCCAAGAAGTTTTTGAGAACTCTACCAGTAACTCTTACAGTCACCCTTGAACATGGCACTTTGTCTTTGCACGCATTTTAATCCACTGAACCTCTGCACTGAGCTAATCCTCTGAGTTTCTTTTACTCCTTTGGGTCACCTGACGAAAGTCACAACATCCACTACATCATCAAGTGTCAGTCCATGTCATGTTTCTGTTGTCTTGCCTCAGTGTTCAAGGGAAGTATCTGTCTCTAGAGTCAACCATCACAAATATCTTGTTTCAATACCTGTGTCAGTCCATGTTCATTTGATCTACCAATTACATCTTTGTGTCAATTTCATTTCGTTGATGGGGGATACATCAAGGCCCTCCTTCGACGAGTCTATTCTTGTCGACTTCAACACATTATCTAGGAGCTAGACTTAGAAACTAGTTAGTACCTTGGGACCTGCATGCCTCAATGGCAGGCTTCCTCATGTCCGATATTGGGTTTACATCATTGACCTATGATCAGATGATTCCATGGATGTCCGAATTCAACTCATCTATTCACATTCGTCGGAATGTACTAGAGTACCTTGGGAATCATTGACATCAATGGTGATTTCCCTCACGCTTGTTAATGGTTTACATCATTGATCGATAATCAAGTGGTTTCTGCCATGTTCGACATCAAGACATCTATTCACATGGTTAGATTCGTACTACATCAGGATCGGTAAGAACACCCTAGGTTGATTCATCACTCTTATATGTAATTTTCCCAGGTTGCGAAGGAGTTCTATTGAACTATGACACATATACGGTCACATAGATCCACTTTGTATTGGTCGTGGCGATGTCTTGTCATTTCGTAGATCCACTGTGTATTCTTCGTGGCTACGATCAATTCATGTCATAGGAGTATAGTTCCACATTGTATCTGCAGTGGCTATGCCATTTTTTCAATATAATTATGGATCTGCGGTGTATTTTATGGCGGCCATACCTAAAAATTCTTTATCACTCAAGCATAGGTATTCCTGCCTTGGGTTTTGAAATATGTCATAATATTTGTTTGACGGTTGTGGGCATCTTTTTACGGTTTCTCTGTGTCCATACCCTTGCTCAAAAAAGTCTACAAAGTACTTCAATCATCATCGTATTCTAACTTCATACTTTGGGGGGCAATCTGTTACACCTCAAAATTACTCACTTTGATAGTATCACAAGTGTCGTCATTACAAGTGTTGTAAGTGCCGCATCTTGTCTGCAAGTGTCACATCTTGACTATAAGTGTTGCAAGTGTCAAAACCAGTATTCTACCATCTTTCCTATGTCATTCCTCTAATGACATCATGAAGGCACTTAAGACAACTCAAAGGTTAGTTTGGAAGAAGAGAAATCACTTGACAGGAAGTACAAGCCTTTTGACATTGAGAAAACCACAAAAAAATGGATTTTGGATAGGAGTGCTCCCCTACCCACTGTCAGGGAGTGCTTGAGAACCCTATTCACCCTTTTGGGGGAGCGCTACCCTTTTCTGAGAAAATTTTGGGTTTGTTGAGGCAAATCAGGGAAGAATCCCTCAATTCCTGGAGGTATTTGGATTCGAATAGATGATTAAGGCATGATCTTAGGGAAGATCCTCAACTGAAGGATAGGAATCCTCAATATATCCCAAATATCTCTCAAGTGGTTGGACCTCTCCAAGGTTATATAAGGTGAAAGGTACATGGAGTAGAGACTAGAGATCGATACCAAACTTATGATCTTATAAGTGGTATTAACAAAACACAAGGAAGATTGAGAATTATACCTAACTTATGATCTCATAAGAAAGTATTGACAATGGAGATTGGGATTTACATCAAAATTATGATCTCATGAGGGAGATGCCATCAAAGAAATCAGTGGAGATCATTTGAGCAAAGGGGTTGGACAAGGAGAACTAAAAGAAGTTGTTGCACCTCCATTCAAAGGATTGTAAGTAGTTTTACTTGTTCTCATTAATATAATCAATGTTTGGCTTGTTTCTTTCAAAGTTGTGCTTGTTCCATATGAGTTTTTCTACAGTAGGTGGATCTATGATTGAGCTAATCTCAGTACAGTAGGAAGTCCATTGTATCTCTGTTTGTCCTATAGGATCTATCTGATAGCTTAGGATCAAAGTTCAGCTAAGACTTTGCAAGGACAAACATCGCTAATAACGTACATATCTTTCTCCTTCTCTTTCATTTATTAGCTTGATTATATCTAAAAGGAATTTGATGTCCATGTTAATCACTTTTCTGTCTTGGCCTTAGGAGTCTAGAGACCAAGAGGGAATCCACTTGTCCGCAGGGGGATTCACCTACAACAATGTGGGACCTGTTCGACCGGCAGAGTTCGCCAGGAATAGACATCATCCTTAACCAAAGGAAAGACCAGCAGCAACAGGAGGACTAGCAGCTGCAAGAGGACCCCTAGCCAGAGAGGTTGATAGAGTCTTACGACGTGTGGAGAGAAACCTTATGGATCTCACTTGTGGCATTCCTGTGGCTGAGATCGAGGATCTCCTCCCAACAATGCTGCCACATGTAGTAGGGGTGCCTTGGACTTGGGTCCAGTTATTACTGCATCTTGTTAACGTCTTTGTTCACTATAGCAGGGCCAATAGGCCTAGACCTTAGATAGAGTCAGACTATTTATGTGTTGAGGGAACTTTTAGTACTATGTATTTTGAGGGATTTTTTTCCCAGCAAAGTATACCGATTATTTTTTAGGATTTCATGCCCACTTTTGTACTCATGACACTACTTTTGGACATATATATATATATATATATACATCTTTCTCGTTTCATGGATAACATTTTTTAGAAATTTATTTACATGTGTATGTGTGTGCTTTTTCTTTTACATGTGAGTAACATGTCACTCTAAAACTTGATTTGCTAGAGTATTAGTTAAATGATTAAATCTCCTAGGAACACGAATATAAGTAATATACACAAAAGATCATTCTAAGAGATGTAACCTAAGGAACTGTCGGTGAAGAGCGGGATCATAAACCTGGTAAACCCCATTTAACTAGGACACAACCAGTTGAGCATCTAAGTAAACCCAAAGGTGATAAATGCCATGTGACAAAGAATCATGTAGTAATTATATCACTGCACTGTACTCGGCAACATTTTTGGTTGCGTCACCTAGACAAATACCTCCAGAAGATAGCAACTGGCCTTCAGGTGTGAAAATCACCCAAGTTGTGGCCTCCGAGTGTGTCGGCTAGCGTCATCCGCGAACCCAAAGTAAACCTCTGATTCACTTGACATCTTCCACAGTGAAAAAGAAGACATAAATAACTACACATCCACAAAAGAAAAAAGAAAAAAATGTACAAAACACTATACTGTAAGTTTTAAACCTATGAAGTAAAGCAATGCATATAGATTCTTAAGCAAAACATAATTTAATCAATGGCTCATTCACATAGTACACAGAGATTTATACCGGAAACCCTCAACTGGGAAAACCTTTCTTATTATTCATTATATCGAATTTCACCATTCACTATACAATATATATACAATGTTTTTACGTATTTTGTAGATATTAAAACCCTAATCCCTTAATCCAAGATTAATTTACAAAACCGCTAAAAATAGCAAAAACCTCCCAAAAAAAAACATTTCGGGGTGCTGCCCCAACCCTGTCGGCCTCGGACTACCGCCCGTTGCTGAGCGTTTCACGTAACAAGGGGGGGCATATCTTCCCCCCCTTGGGACCCCCCTAGGAAATCCCTCGGTCCACATGACACAAAGAGCACTACTAGAGGGATCGTCAGACGCGGTTGTCATATATGATGTGCCCACACACACAAATGCAAAGAATATAACACCTACACAACATTCTCCCACTTGTTGTTTTCTTTGCATCTAAGGGTCCAGGGGATTATATAGTCAACAATCCAGGGCAGCAATGCCCATTTTTACTCTACACCGGGAGAACTTTTCTGTGCTCGTAGACTTTTTCAATGAATCTGCAATATTCTTCAAAGTGTCAACATTTTCCAGCAACACCTTCTTTTCCTCAACCATGTCTCTCACAAAGTGATACGGAACATCAATATGCTTTGTCTTAGAATGATAAGTTGGGTTCTTTGCCAGGAAGATTGCACTCTGACTGTCACAATCTAATCTCATTGCTTGTTGTACCAACCCAATACCTAAACATAATCTTTGTAACCATATTGCTTCCTTGCTTGCATGAGTGGCTGCCATGTATTCAGCTTTTGTAGTTGAGAGTGCCACTATAGCCTATCTTTTGCTCATCCAACTGATTGCTCCTCCAAATAGGTTAAACACATACCTACTTGTAGATATTCTACGATCCAGATCTCCAGCCTAGTCTACATCAACAAAGCCATGTATGTCCACCACTCTTTCCAATCCTGGTCTTCCTTGGTAGCATAATCCATAATTGGTAGTGCCACACAAATACCTGAAGACACTCTTTAGTGTTGTCCAATGCTCCTTCCCTGGTTTTGACATATACCTACTCAAAACTCCCACTGCATGTGCAATGTCCGGTCTAGTACATACCATTTCATACATCAAACTGCCAATTGTACTAGCATATGGAACATGGGACATGTCCTCTTCTTCTTCCTATGTCTTGGGACACTGATCTACAGATAATTTTACACCTATAGGAATAGGAACCTTGATCGGTTTACTTCCATGCCTATTAAACCTCTACAATATTGTCTCAACATATTTTCTCTGATTCAACCAGAGTTTCATGTTTGCACAATCTCTTTTAATTTCCATTCCCATAATGAAATTAGCAGCATCGAGATCCTTCATGTCAAATTTGGAGGATAGATGTGATTTCACCTCCTTGATAACATCCATGTTATTTCCAACAAACAACATGTCATCAACATAAAACACTACATAAATGAAGTGATTACCAACCTGCTTGGAATATACACAGTGATCGGCCCTGCTTCTCACAAATCTCAATCCAAGGATGTATGTGTCAAACTTTTGGTACCACATCCTAGGTGATTGCTTCAGACCATATAGTGACTTCTTTAACTTACAGACCAGCTCTTTCTTTCCATTCACTGCAAATCCTTCTGGTTGCTTCATGTATGTTGCGTCTCTTTTCTCACCTAAATGAGCAAAATAGAGGTTCTTACAAGCTTAGTTGGGTTAGCTAAGCAAGACAACAGTGAAGGAAAGGGTTAGAAAAAGAAATATAAAAGACTAAGCTAAGAATTAAACTAAGAAAGGAAAGAACAAATAAACTATTGAGAATAAGGACATAAGAACAAGAAACTAATAATACTCATGTCACCAATGGAAATGATTGTATTAGTGAAAAGAAAACATCGAGAAGAAAGAAGACTTTGGGTCTCTTCTTCCTCCAAGGGAGGGCTCTTGGACCCAAACAATTGAGCTCTTCTTACAACTTTGAAACTTGAAAGAAATGGTGAAAGAATCACAAGCTAATCTACTCAAAAGGTGAGGTGGATTTCCCAAATGTAATAATGCTAGTATGCTCTTGATGAGAAAAGACGATTCTCCAAGAGAATAGCAGCAGCATAACCTTGCAAATGAATTTCTTGAAAATGCAGTGCACCCATGGCCTTGTTTTATAGCACCACTTTGAGGTATTGTGCAACCAGCTTTTAGTGTGAAAAGGGGTTGTTTAGGGCATTTTTAGGTCTTTGACCAGTCACCCAGTTGGATCCAGCTGAAATTTGGATGTCAAATCAACTTGGAAGTTGAACCAGAAGTGGGTGGAAGGCCAACCAATCTCATAAATGTGTCGTTATCAGGTGTGCATGACTTTTAGCGACCATAGTCGCGCATCGTGCGCATGTGCGTGTTTCTTTCATTTCTGGATGGCGCATGTGCATGTGCGCCCTGTGTAGTCATAGCGCACTTTGATTTTATAACTGGTTGTGTAGTTTTGGACCTTTTGGAAAAAAAAAATTGGTAATTTTGGTCCATGGATGAACTCATAGCTATTTGAAGATGTTGGATTCTTGTAACCATTTGCGGACGAAATTTCAGTGATAACAGATGCCCCCTGATAGATGAGGTTAGGAGCATACGTATAGCCGAAATTCATCAATGTTTATTCTACTAAGACTGTCATTGTAAGAAAAAGCGATAGTGATAGTATCAAGAGTGACCCGTTGGAGGGAGAACGGAACCTGTAGGACCCAACCTTCCGTAAGGTATGTAAAATAAATTGTGTACAAATGAGGTGGGCATGCCCCATGCTCATGTCATGTAACTCATCAAGAAGGGTGTTGTATAGTAACTAAAACTGTGTGTTGATGTAGACAACTGCAGCACCCTCGGGGGAGGTTGTGATAAAGGCAGAGGACCATTCTGATGAGGAACATACTCTGAAAAGTAGGAAATGACCCATGTAAGAAGTATCATGGATTTTGTTGGCATTAATAGCCCAGCCAAGTTCAGAGGTCTTTGGAAAATATAAGAAACAACTGCAATAGTCGCAAAGTAAGACCCACCGTAACATGAGAAAGTGTTGAATTCGAATGTTATGGGGGTCTACAATAGCAAGGAGCAATTATGGTTCTCCCTGTGTCGTCTGAGACCTCTCATTGGAAGGGAAAATGAGAGTCAAGATATTGTCGCCCTTCTGGAAACTATGTTGATGTCGACAAAAGGGGGATGCGACTCCAAGAAGCAAAGGGCTTCATGAAATCTACTAGGTGAGGTTAGGAATTGAGGAGGTATATGGACGAAATCAAGATGTGTGGACACTCAATACTGCCCTTGGTTGGGGGTATATGTGAAGTATAAGTAGTTGCAACCGTTCAACTAGGTCAAGCGTCAGGGGGACAACAAGACGTGGGATAACCTGTGTCGGAGGTGAGACAAAGTGAACAAACTCAGAGAGCAGAGGTAGGTGGCCTATGGGATACTCAGAGTATATGGACGATGTCAATAGGAGTAGATGATAAGGAGTGCCCCAACCAAGGCTGACATGGGTTACATTTTCCAGGAAGGTTGCCAAAGGTGACGACGAAAAGCTATGTAACATGCTGGAAATAATGTCTTAATTACAAAAAGAATTTAAAAAATTCGTGGGGATAATAATGCAGATATAGAAATGGGTGACCCAGTGTAGGATGGCTTGGCCTAGGGATGGCACCAGTTGGTGGAAAAAACAAGTGGAGGGTGGGGCCCCCATAGGCTGGTTTCTATATTAGGGTAATCTATGGAGGGAAATTTGAGGATGGGCAGACTGATGATGGGCGAAATGGATGGTAAATGATGTTGCGGGAGTGCAGTCAAAATAATCTATGAGGAAGTGCCTTGGGAGTCCAGTGGGTAGGCTAGCAAAATGAGGAGAATGAATATGTGGTTGATTCACGATATGATGTAAGACTATCGGGACTCCCATTCCTAAAGGGTTGAAAACAACATGAGTGTCAAAGTTTCAAGGGGTCTATGAATAGGACAACTCATGTGGGGGAGAGTTATACCAGGTGACAATACCAAAAATTCAATGGAGGTGGTGGTACTGCAGAGCCGGATATGGGGACCCTAAAGGAAAATTTCAGAGGGGTGACTGGAGATGCAATTGAGAATCAGAGGGAATGATTACATGCCAGTGTTGACTATATACCTGAAGGGGTTGTGTTGATGTATGATGACCAAGTACCTGCACACATGAAAACCAAATACCCAACGTGAACAATATCTGAAAAGAATCGAACATACAAGCATTTATTTGATAATTTTGAATCATGAGCATGCGTACCTGGACAGGGTATGGAGAAAATGGCTCCCCAGGGGATAAGGATGAAAAGTGGCCCAGGGACTGTCTTGATGTAGAGGACGGGGTACTGACCCTGTGGTTGAAGACGAATCAAAAAACAGACACCCGAAGCCCCCGAAATGGGGTCTGGAAGTTTGGCAAAAAGGACTATATATAGTTGTAGGGCCCACATTGCCACCTCATTTGTACCTGATGTCAGAGTGATTGGACGAGAGATATTCAGAGGATATTTGGAGATTCTGAGAGAATGAGGTAGTCGATTCAAGACCAGTGAGCTTCAAGTTAGTGGTCTTATCATCCTGCATAAAATTAGGTTTTCTATTTGTGGGCAGGGCCTGTACGGAGGGTCGTACAGGGAGTTTTGTGGGTGTGGGCCCCCAAGTGCACGGGTGATCTGGAAATATGCGTGCATGGGTGAGTGCCTATTATCTGATAATCCATGCATAGGTGTGCCCTAAGGGGGGGAAAAGGCATGCATTGTATGCGCGCCTGTTAGCTAAACAGTTGCGCATGGGTGCACAGTTGTGTGGCAGACAGGCGCGTTGTGATGCACGCCTGTGTATGTGATAGGGGCGCATGAATGTGCCTCTATATGGTGGATAGGCACACATTCATGCACGCCTATGGGGTGAATAGACACGCATGTGTGCACACCTGTGGGGTGAAAAGGCGCGCATATGTGCATGCCTATGGGTTTAAACAGTCGCGCCTTGGAGGCAAGGCTGAAAGGTGCAAAACTCATCTTTTTTGGAGATTTTAATGTGTTTTATGTTCGATATGGTTGATCTAGGACTGGATTATGTGGTTGAAGGTGATCATTGGGACAATGTCAGTTCACTGGCAAGAGAGGTACTAGTCGCAACTTATGGAGGTCGTGGCTATTGAGGAGCCGGCAATTCGTGCCACTTTGGCAGCTTGTGGGATGTTGAAGTTTTTTTAGTACCCCTTGATATGGACCCAGGAGTACCTCCTATAGTTCTTAATCTAGGTGTGGAGTTCGGATCTGCATTGTTTTATGGTGCGAGGTGAGAAGCTAGCCTTCACGGTGGTGGAGGATGTGCACTTTCTGACTGGGCTCCCTTTTCCTGGAACGCCCCTACCGACGGAGCTTGTATTACCTGGGGATGGGCAGTTGGCTACCTTGGGCCAGAGGTATTGTTCGAGAGATGAATTTATGTCAGGCTCCATAGTGAGTATCAGGGTGATGGATGCTTTGGTTCATCATTGTGTAGCAGTGATGGTTGTGAGGGTTTATGGGTCCCTTGCGACTCAACGGATTAGTGGTGGTCAGCTGAGGATTATGGGGAGGGCATTGGCGGGAGAGCATTTTGCCTAGGGATTGATGTTGCATGGCAAGATTGTAGGGCAGCCCGACAGGTGTCGGGCTGCGGACTCAGGGGACTTTGCCTTTGGTTCCATCTTGGTGGCATGGTTCTTGGAGAGGGTGTCGATGTTGTGCCCTAGAGTTTTATTAGGCGCACCTGGTGCGCGAGAGCCGTGACTGATGCGGTGGTCGCGGATTTTGATTCAACATGGTGGTGGTGAGGGTGGCCATTTTTTCATGGTCGAGGATGAACAAGTGTGGCGACAAATGCCGCAGATCATACTACAGTATCCATACTGTGGGGTTGATTTCCGGGGTGATTTGGGTATGGTGTTACCTCCGAGAGAGGTGTTTGACCACCGAGGTATGTTTGTAATTTGTTTGATATGTTGATATTTGAGATAGTATGACCTATGTATGATGTATAGATGGATAATGATGATATTCTTTGTTTGTTTGTATGTGCAGATGTGGGACCTCGCGGGCGCGAGGTTGAGTTGGGTTGGCAGCAATAATATAATTGTTATTTTTATCATAGCTGCCTACACAGGGTCTTGAAATTTTATTGCTCTTCATGAACAGTTTCCAAAACGACAATTGTAAATCGTCACTTTTACCTATTGTCTATTCATGCTTCGTTTTCATGACTGAAAGCATGAAAACTTGCGACTGCAATTACCATTATCTTTTAAAATTTCATTGAAGGCAAATTGTTTATATAATTTATTATGGAGTTTTGATTCCTTGCCATGAATATATTACCCTCTTTGTATTTGATCCTTTCAATTCTAAGCATGCCTAAGAGATTGTTGGTTTTATGAACAAAAGAACCCCCACCATTTGATTTTTTTTTGTATAGTTTTGGTTTGATCCTTGGTTATGTTTCTTTTACAAAACTCTTGATTTTTCAATTACCCAAACTTTGTAATCAAACCCATGATGCGTGCACTCATTTTTCATTTTAATGTTTTGGTCCTAGCTCGTACAGAATGCAAAGGTGGCAAATGACTTGCATATTGTCGTTATCTCTTGGGATTCCCTTGGGTTTCGCAAACCTCTTCGCATACATTTTAATTAAATGACTATCCCATCGTATGAGTCTTTGCATCATTCATTGTTGGGCTCGGG
>SNQJ01S0174523.1:11663-31885 GCA_010110895.2 Picea sitchensis | reverse complement strand
ACCTCCTAGTCTCCTATATATACCAAGGAGACATTTTCATTTTGGATCATCTTGTACTTGAACATTTAAGTGGGGTAAAAGGAGGTTGCCCCCTCGAAGAGGCTTATTATCTGAAATTATATCTTTTTTAAGGTGTTGAGTACTTTTTCTGAGGTTTTTCTGTGCTATATTGATATTTGGTTCTTAACATTATATCTATGTAACTAAAGAGATATCTGATTGTGGTGAGAATTGGTTTAAAGCCATGTCCTTAAACTCTTATTTCTCCAAATAATTCTTTAAACCTGAATATCAAGGAGACAACCTATCCAAAGGAGTGCCAAGAAGCCACATGCTGGAATGATTTGACAAGATGTTCATGGTCATCCAAAGGTACTTCACATGTGAAGGAGTATTTAATATGGTATATCAATACCGCATCACATTACTACTACACTTCACAGGGAAAGAATCCATGAACCTTCCATTTTACCTTTTCAGGAGTATTGGCAAGATGTCAGATAGAGTCCAGGCTAAGTCCAAGCAGGTGGACACCAGTGTTTTTCACTCTGGTTTAATAAAGATGTTAGTAATGGAAGAGTTAAAGAAGACTAACACTGACTAGGAAACTTTCCTAGATGCATCACATCTTCAGTTAGATATTTCTCCTACACCACAGTCCAAAAGACAAACTCCTACCCATGTTGAGAAGATTGTGCATTTAGATTCAAGCAAGAAGAAGAGGGTGACTAGGAGTGATAAATCTTTCCAGACTACTGATAAAGCAGAAGAAGGTGGTCCTTCACAACCTCCTGATAGAGAATTCTCACCTGTGGCATAACCTACTCCTCTGGAAATTCCTTCGAGCAAATCAAGGAGCTTAAAAGGCAAAAAGCTTGTCTTCACCCCACTAGTTGCTATAGAAAAAACTAAACCTAGAAGACATTTTACTAGATCAGCAACCAAACCGCATGTTCCCATGAAGATGGTACAACAGAGACTTCAGTTCAGCAAAAGGACAAGTCTCAGTCTTCCAAGCAACCTATAGAGGTTATTGATATCAACACTCCCCATCATGAAAGTAACCCTACCTTCAAAAGGCTCAGGAGGCAACTCAAGGAAGCAAGAGCTGAAAATGACATATTTAAAAAGAAGGATTTGGAGACTTGATTCAAGTCGAAAGATATGCAATATCTATATGAGGATACTATTGACAAGGAAAATTACATAGCTAATAAGTCTTTACCTCTTCATAGGAAACTCAAAAATATGTATAAGGAGAAGAGAGCTTGCCAAGCTGAAATCAAGAAATTAAAAGCAGAGTTACGACCTTTCAGAGAAAAAGTGGCAAAAAATAACTTAGATATGTTGGCTAAGGTGGCTACCAGAAGGAGTACCAGAACCAAAAGATAAATACAAGATGATATTCCACATTAGCATCATTTTTGTCATGGTTTACTATTTTGCATATAGTTACAACACTAAGTGATGATTTTGGATTTTGAGCTAAACTTAGCATCTTTTTATTTTTTCTCCAAGGTTACTTCGTGTTGTAATAAGTTTAAAAAACCTTTTGGAAGGTCTATCCTACTTTTAGTACAAGTTTTTAAAGGTTGGAGTCTTTTTAAAAGAAAATAGGCTGCTACAGGAAAGTTCGTTGCGCTTGGACTCACTGGTGCTACGAACTGGGTGTTTTAGGACAGTTTGCAGCACTGGCGTTGCGAACTCAGATTATGAAGGAGAGAGGGACTTCCAGGTGTCGAGATGAACTCGTACCAACACTTATAGATTCAATTGCAAATTAAAAGGACACTTGCCTCAAGGAGTTGCATGGATTAAAGTCACATCACCAGTTGTTAGGGATTTGTTCAATACATTGCCAACACTTTCCTACAAAATAGTAGTTTGTTATTTTCTTGTTGAACACATGTTGCCATGCTTCCCTTAGGCATGGAATCCTATGAGGAAGTTAAGGAGCGAATGGTAGAGGGTTCTTCTGATGTTTTCGTTATTTAAGATGCATTGTAATCATAGATGAGGTTCTAATGGTTGAACATGAAACTCTTATCTTTAGTC
Organism: Picea sitchensis; assembly: GCA_010110895.2. Classification (NCBI taxonomy): domain Eukaryota; kingdom Viridiplantae; phylum Streptophyta; class Pinopsida; order Pinales; family Pinaceae; genus Picea; species Picea sitchensis. Next base: position 29,830 of record SNQJ01S0174523.1, on the reverse strand, counting down.
TCTTTTTGTAATAGAGTTTTTTATGATGTATGGACCAGACTTAAGAATCTTTTAATGGTGAAAAATTAGTCCTTTTCCTACTGTCATCTCTATTCTTTCTCATTTTGGTATTAATTTATGGTGAAGGATTCATCATGATGCTTGTTTCTTTATTGCAGTAAATGGTTTATTTTGGTATTTTATGCAAGATGATCAAAGTGTTTTTCTCTTTGGATTAAGGAGTCTTATTCAAATGAGTTTTCTTCCATATGTGTTCCAACAATACCTTATGTAAATTGATACACATATTTCATTTCCCTTGTTAAGTCTTCCATCTTTCATTTATATCTCTTGAACACTAATTTGAAGCTATTCAAAGCCTTGCTTGTTGGTGTGTATTTCATGGAAGCTTTGTGATTGACATCATTAACTGAGTTTCACATCCATTTGCCACATTTAAAAAAAACGTTATTATTTACATTTTGATGGGTATTAGGCTTACATCTACAACAGTCTAGGTGTGACTTCTAGTGCTAACATCCATCATCCCAAGCTTAAACAAATTTAAGAAATAGTCGTGTAAACTAGAAGAGTTGTTACCAAATATCCTCGCCTCATTGGCAGTATTTGCTCCAAAATATTCAGTTCATTCGGGAAGGTTAGCACTAACTCCTTCGATAGTCACTAGAGGAGTTGGGATGAACCTCTTCAATATTTTATCGATTACACCGGCACAATTATTATAAAATCCTATGATAGTCACCGGAGGAGTTATTATGAACATCGATGATTATCCCTCTTGCATACTCAACTCTTCGCAATTTTTTTGTTGATCCATCGAACACTTTTTAACAAACCTCCCTAGTGTCATCAAGACCCTTCGCATGAACTTCCTCGATTCACACCAGAGTCCTTTTCACTAACTTCCCCGATACACCAAGTGACACATTGATGTGGTTAACATTAACTTCTTTGAATTACACGTAGACCTATCAGAGCATTTCACACAAAATCCTCCAATGGAATTTATGACCCACTGGTAACCTTTCCATTGACTTGCTTGATATTCATCGGAACACTTTTTACTAACTCTTTATGTATACATAATGAACCATCGACACTATTAACACAAACTCCTCTGAACTCAAGCTTCTCCAGACCTTCTTGTCTTCTTCTCCAACTTTCACCTAGATTTAAATAATGCATGCTATTATACTTTCCTTGTTTGATGATCACCTTCCACCCAACATCAACACCAGTGATTCCTCAGGTATTTTGCATGAGGCACTTAAGTTAATTGTTTTTTGGGATACACACACACATATAGCAGTTGTGATTTTTCCTTTGCATTAATCTCATCTTTACTTTACAAGATGAGACATGTCTTTGAGGATGGTAACAACCAACAAAGCACCTGCCACCGAAGCTTCCGGAAGTGGTCGCCAGATCAAAGACTAGTCAGACATTACCGAAGCAATATACAACAACACTTTTGGATTCTTGGATAAGGGAGAATATGTTCTCATATGGGGTGATGTATATCAGATGTTTAAAGAACATAACTTTTCCACTGATGTTGCAGACTAGGATGAACTAAGGATTTTCAAGAACATCAAAAAGTCTAGGATATTTAGAGTAGCATCCTGCATTGTTGTATTTCCCTGCACTGATGCCATTACCTGTATCTTGAAGCATGTGGACTTGGGAAATAGGTACATTTGCAACGTTGGGGGAGACCTCATAGCATCATATAGAGCCAATGACCTAGCCAAATGATATCATCTAGAGAAAGGGACCAAGAAGTTGGACGGTGAACTCCTCATTGAAATCAAGCATATCGCCAAAGAAATATGTCCCACTTGGTACAAGCTATATAAACAATTCAAGCTGAGACCCACTAGAGGATACCCCACTAATGCTTTAAGAAGGCCTTATCAATACTTGGTGGCCATGTTATGAAGATTGTATGGGGAACCATGTCTCCAAATTCCCCTTGTCACATATGCCATTGATTTATTAATGCATAGACAAAGGATTATCGTTCAATTAGGACGACATCCTGTTAGAAAATCTAACAGAAGCTATCACAGTAGTGGTGCAAGCCCTGCTTGGAACCTTCTCGAGCATCCATATGTTCTCCTATCTCATAGACATCATGTGCATGTCCCACCAATATCCAAATATGGGTTGGGCATGGCAATCAACAGATGCAACCATCCACATATAATGCAAGGTGTTGTAGGAGCACAAGTACATAACATAGTACCAAAATATATGCGAGCACTTCCTCACTCCATTATACGAGTTTATGTTTTTCACACCAACCCCATGCATGACTAACAAATCAATAACCATCATCAAATGGATCGAGGATACCTGCCCAAAAGGAAGTAGAACAAAAGGAAGCAACTGAGAAAGAAACAACAAAAGTAGCAAAGGAAGTAGTTGACAAAGTGGTTGAAGAAGAGAAACAAAAGAAGGTCTTTGAAACAGGAAACAATGGTTCTCAACCAATGGACACCGATATCCATGAGATATCAATAGTTGGTGCTAGAAGACACCCACAATTCAACGGGCTAGGTTTGGGACTATGTACTCCATTCAGACCAAATGAGGTACCCAACTTAAAGAAATTCACATATGATAAGGCATCGAGCAGGATCATGAAAGAGTAAGAAAGAAGAGTGTGAGTGACCAAGGGAAATCCCATTTTGGTTCTAACACAAACCCCCATAACATAACATGTCAACAAATATCCAATCTCCATAGCCTTCGTTGGATCTGCTTTCATGAATGCCACATAAGATAATGTCTAAAATTTGTGCTAGCAAAATTTGGAAAAGGAAGCAAGGATTAGAGAGCTGGAGGATAAGCTTCAATAGGTAAAGATCTATGAAGGAAACCTTCAAAGATTCAAGGCCAGTTCAAAAAATTTCAGGAAAGAGTTAGAGGAAGCCATAATCAACATGTATGCTCACCTACACATGTTCCAGGATATAGTTGCCACCATCATAGAGCAACATGGAAGAGTGTAGACTAAACTCATACAATTCAACACTATCTAGAAGGGCATGAAAAACATTGACACATGGATTGCAAAAAAACCAGATGCGTCAGTCGAGCTCTATCGTCCCTCGGCCAGGGAAATAAAAACAAACATCTATGCATTAGAACATTGTCAACAAACGAGACAAAAGGAAAACAAAGAAACAACTAGCTCCATGGAAATCTGTTCACATGTGCATAACGCAACACATGAGTTGATCAAGATAAGTCAACTTCCCCAAATAGAGGAGCTTAGGAAGAACCTTATAATGGAGGAACCAGTCGAAAATATACAAGACAACACAAACCATAGATGGGAGATAATTGAGTTGACCACCAAAGTCACAACATATTTAATAGAGTGACATCTCATTCAACCAACTAAAGTCCATACCATGGTTCAAGTATTCATGGCCATGTTGTCAAAGGATATGCAGACCCTCGACGACAATGTAACGATGCATACAACTACCCTAGAAGAGCTAGTATACCATAGAATCATATCCCTATACGATCAACAAGAGATCTGGATAGTATACCTATTACCCATACTCTATTTTGTCTTTTCTGAACTATTTCCAATTTTGTCTTTACTATGTACACATGTCATCAAGCGAAGGGAATATGAACATTTTTGTAATGGTTTCTTTAGGAGGAATACAAGAAGTCACAAGACAGTTAGAAAAAACTATATAAATATAGGAAGAGGCCCACTTTGAAGGGGTTCTTCAAGCTTTGTATACACTCTAGAACTTTTTTTGGAGAGAATACTTGGTTAATGAATATTGAGAATCCCTCGGGGACATTTTTCGAAAGAGAGAAGAACTTGCATGTGTTATTGTTTTGTCGTGAACTATTTCAAGTAGAACGTATGATTTTCACATGGGATGTAAGGATATGTTTGATTATAGAATGATCTAGCGCACTCTATGTTACTCTTGTAGTTTTTTTATTCTTTTTTATAATTTACAAGTCCCGAGCACATGAATGGTTATGTATGCAGAAATATAATTTAGACTTTTCTGGTTATATGTATGTATGCATCTGTCTCTAAGTTTGCACCTTTATTTTAGCTATCTGGCTGAGGTTTCTCGCAGAGTTTAGTTTCATTACAACTCATTTGGTTACTATAGTTGTTCCTAGCTAGGATAAGATATGATAGATTAGGAATAGATTAGATTTATTTTCATACATAGTCTTTATCTACATCTTTACATTGCATAACCACTCCATCCTCACCCTCATAACCGGTAATGACAGTCGGGCTAGAATCTGGATGGGTCTCCTAAACCAAACAGTGCATAGTCTGATTGGGACGTCATACCGGGGAGTACCCATTAATGTTGTTGGGCCATTCAGCCCCATCAATAGAATTGGCACTATAAGGAGGGCATGAATTGTATGGATTACATAAATGCTCTACATAATCATGGCCAGTCCTCTGAAAACACTCATGTTTTAACCCTTTTCCCTCCCATCAATTCAGAACAGGAGGTTACCTCTGAAGACAGGAATCCTGCATTCGTAAGTGCCAATGGCAGTCTCAAAACACACACAAAAACCTAGTTTCTTGTACCCTACAAGGAATTTACGGAAACTCACTGTATCACCCAAGCCTACGCCAAATTATTGGGCAAGTTACCAATAGCATCAGAACTTCCTAGGAGAAGAACTACCCTCGTGAGGCGACCGAATAACCACCCAAACATTTTGGTTGACTCTATTGAAGATTTTCTTGAAATAACCTTATAGGAGGTGCATGTACCATTGAATCAAATCCCTCCTACCCCTCTCGAATCAAAACACAATGTTGAAGGTGAAATACTAGAAATCACTATTGAACATATCATGGGTGAACATCAAGAGTGAAGGGTAGTGATCCCACCTTGGATGTCTGAAGGTGCTCTAAATTTAACAGGACCCTTGCATGAAATGCTTAGAAAATCTGACAAGGTTCTTCCCAAGTTTTATTTGGACAGACCTGGCCCACCAAAGGATCACATAACAAAAAAAAATTTAACCACTTGCCTTATAAATGTCCAACATGAAGATGTGGTATGTAGGATGTTTCCTTACACCTTCTCCGGCAGAGCATCTACATGGTATTTTAGTCTGCCACCTAGTTCCATAACCAGTTGGGAAGATTTTGAGAAGGTCTTTATTAGAAAATTTGGTGAATGAAAAACAACCACATCCTTGTATAAGGAGTTAGGAGAAATTAAAATAGATAAAACGGAAAAAGTGAAGGACTTTAATCAACAATTCCTCACGATGCTAACTAAGTTTATTCTTGAGACAACTCCTTCTTAGCCATCGAATACTTCATTGTGACTCGTATTCCTTCTATAGGCATGTTTGTCAAGCGAGATGGTAAAGACAATTTGACCCTAAATTTCAATGAAGTCGAAATTGTAGAAAAGGAGTTACCCTCTTATGACAATCACCCACACTTTAAGGAAATTAGCTCGGCTAGAAAGAAACCTTAACTACTTACAAAGCCACCCGAAAAGGATCCCAAAGACATTGACAATGTGGTGAAGTTGGTCAAGAAATTTTCGAATGAAGTTGTTGATCTCAAGAAGAATGTTGGCAAAGGACCTTCAAGGCCTAGAAATTTTCGCTCGTTTTTTAAGGGAAATGACAACCCACCTAGACCACTTGAAGTTCCTCAAACTGCATTAAATCTGGATAGCTTCAACAAAGATAATTTATGCTCATATCACCAACAAAATCACTTTGAGAAGACATGCCCTCAATGGGTAAATTCCATGAACTTGGTTATCAACCAATCGTTGGACCAATAAATTCTAAATGATGAAAAACCAAGTGACACAGTGAGTGATGTTGAAGAGCCTCCCACAAAATTTGTTATGTTCCTTTGGGATCGGCGTATAGACTTAGACAGTGAGAAAATAGAGGAAATCTTTGTAGAAAATACACCAGTAATTAAGGTTTTCCCTAGAGATTACAATTTACGCATCAAAGGACTAGCTCCCAACACCTCCTCTCCCAAATATGTTAATGCTCCTCTTAGGAATATTACCCCTCCTATTCCTACCCCGAAACCAAGTATCCCAACCCAAATAAAAGCCAAAAATAAATCTGATACGACTGCTTTAGCTAACACCAACAAACCGAGTACATCCAACTCAGTTGTAAACAGTTCCAAATCTAACACAACGACACCCAATAATAAGACACATGAGCCAAAATCAAACCCAACAGTGAACAAACCAAACATACAAGCTTTAGACTACAACGTTATAGAAGATAGGAAAAAGACGAATGTCAAGATTTCTATGTTTGATATCTCCTCATTACCACAACAATGTGATTTGCTACATGATGTTTTTAACCCCGATAATTCTTAGAAAAATATCATTGTTTGTATTGACAACACTCCTATGATTGTTGAATCAAAGGAAATACACAAGGTGGAAAACAAGGCTTCCATAAATGCAGCAAGCATAAGTGCACACTCGGAATCTCGAGTACCTCATTTTCTAGTTACATATGAAATTTTCAATTTCAACGTGCATAATTGCTTGGCGGATTTTGGTGGCTCCTCTAACATCATGCCCTATTCATCATGTCAAAGGATAAATGTTGTTCCACAGTTGACCGCAACAAGAATCATTTAGTTAGATAGACCGAATGTCAAAGTGAAAGGAGAACTTAAAGACGTCTTAATTAGGCTTGCATCTGACCCTAGAGTACATCAAGCTATTGATATTGTTGTTGTTGACATACATGGAAGTTATGGTTTGTTGTTAAGAAGGGTTTGGTCAGCTAAAATTTAAGTCTATTTTTCCACTTATTGGTCCCACCTGTGGCTTCCTTATAAAGGTAAGCCAAATCAAATCCATGTGAACACATAATCTCACATGAAGCACATGGTAACTGAATTAGAAGGTAAAAATGAACCTATCATCTTTGTTCACACTGTTTTGGGTAATTATTTCTTAGAGACTGATCATGGATGTTATGAAGCGCGAGCATATGAAATACAACCAGATTTACAATATGATCTTTTTCCATGCACACATAATGACACTTGTACTATATTAAAATATGTAGGTTTTTATGCAACTAGCAAATCTATACATGCTAACATGTGGTATATGTTTTTCAATGACTCTAGATATTAAGAGGGAATTGGGGTAGGATGTGTATTGGTTGATCCTGAATAACGTAAAATGCTCATATCCTATCACCTCGAATTCAAATGCACCAACAATATTCCAGAATACAATGCCTTGGTTCAAGGTCTCAAAAAGACCATAGCCCTAAAGGTAAAATACTTCAAAGTGTTTGGTGATTCAGAGATAGTCGTTCGATAGGTAAGGAATACCATTCACTTCCTATCTCCTCATTTAAAAAGCTACCAACAAGAGGTATGGAATATGCTCTACTCTTTTGATGCATTCAATATTACTTAAATTTTCTATATATGGAACCCCCTGCTTGGATTATGTTTCTCTGTTTTTATATGAAAAGAGTTTCATAAAAAATGTAACTACATTCCATAACTAAAAGTACTTATCCTCCTTTAAAGTTAGGAATGGGAAATTATGAAATTATTTTAATTCCCAAACTAATTATTTCTTTTCAAAAGTTTTATCCCTGGAATTCAAATTAGTCTTCAATCCATAATCCACAATAAAAACTCATATTTTCCACCTGTCCAAAACAAAATAGTATAAATTAAAATCACAATAAAATGAATTAACAACTATAGAATTTTTTGTTATAACTAATTTGGAGCAGCTACAAAATTTTATGTTATAACTAATTTTGGACAGCTACAAAATTTCTACTTTGTAACTGTTTTTTCCTAAAACGAAATAAAATAAAATAAAAATAGTGAATTCATATATTTCTATTGAATTTACAGACTTTGATTGAAGTTTTGAATCCGAGTTGAAGCAATCTCTCTGATAGAATTTCTTCATTTTGATAAGGGATTTCAACAAATAAAATGGCAAGTTTATTTGAAACCCATAAAAACTAAAAGAAAACAAAATTGATAACAAAAATCAATGTTGTAATGACCCTCAACAGTCATGTATCTCTGAATACAACATAATAAAACATGCCATTTCTCCTTAATCAGGGGCGTATATAAACCTTTTGAAATATATTTGACTTCGAATGAAATGAGAAACTCAAACCACAAAAAATATTTAACTTTCATTATCTTTGACCATCATTCCTCCTTTATTGGTAATTTCATATCTTTGGCTATTGTTTATTTGATAGTCAACATAGAAAATCCCTCATTGTAGTCTATGCCTTCCTCCCATACCATCCATGGATCCAAACCACACCATTATCCTTCAATCTACCCTTTCACCTTTTCCCACTGGGTTATGTTAGCGCTCAAAATGTATTGGCTATGGCTGTTATTTCCCTCGGCATATCTCCACCTTTTGGAAGGTGCTTTTACACATACAAACCAAAGTCGGTTCCAAAGGTACTTGTGTGTCAGGGGAGCAACATTTTGCACTCTTTAAAAGGGTCTGCTCTCTTTCTCACGAAGGCGATTGGTACAATTGTGACACAACCTCTATCTTCTCAAGCTCATGAAGTAGACATGGAGGCGCCTAAGGAGATCTTTCTTGCAGACTATAAAATGCCTAATTATTTCTTTGACATAGTGGACTTGAAATTTGTATTGGGTGACAACAAAACAATTGTTCTGGAAAGAACAGTTGTTCAGCCTAGAATTGAAGGTATTGATCAGCCTTTAATTTTGGATGGATCTGACCTTAAATTGATCTCTATCAAAATAAATGGAAAACAAGTGGTGAAACGAGCTTTTAAGTTAACTCCACGCTCTCTCATATTGGTGTCCCCTCCAACATCACTTTTCACACTGGAAATTGAGACGGAGATATATCCTCAACATAATACATCCTTGGCGGGTCTTTACAAGTCATCTGGAAACTTTTGCACTCAATGTGAATCAGAAGGTTTCCGCAAAATAATTTTTTATCATGATCGTCCATATGTATTGGCAACATTTACAACTAGAATTGAGGTAGATAAAACACTGTTTCCTGTGCTATTGTCTAATGGAAATCTAACATAGCAGGGGGATCTCAAGGATGGCATACACTATGTTATCTGGGAAGATCTTTTCAAGAAGCCTGGCTATCTATTTGCTTTGGTTGTTGGTCCATTATTCAGTAGAGATGATACATTCATTACATGATTAGGACGCCAAGTTTCACTTCACATTTGTACTCCTGCATATGATATATTAAAGACTGTTCATGTTATGTATTCTCTGAAGGTGGTCGTGAAATGGGATGAGGATGTCTTTGGTCTAGAATATGACCTTGATCTATTTAACATTGTGGCAGTACCTAATTTTAACATGGGAGCGATGGAGAATAAGAACCTTAATATATTTAATTCAAGACTTGTTTTGGCATCTCCACAAACTGCAACAGATGCAGACTACGCTGCTATCTTGGGTGTTATTGGTCATGAGTATTTCCACAACTGGACTGGTAATAGGGTAACATGTCGTGATTGGTTTCAATTAAGTTTAAAGGAAGAACTTAGAGTTTTCAGAGATCATGAATTCTCGTCTGACATGGGCAGTCGTGCTGTTAAGCGAATTGCAGATGTGGTGAAGCTTCGTAATTACCATTTCCTCGGGACGTTGGCCCCATGGCTCACCTCGCGCGTCCACATTCATATATTAAGATGGACAATTTCTATACCATAACGGTGTATGAGAAGGGTGTAGAAGTTGTCAGGATGTACAAGACCTTGTTAGGGAAATCAGGGTTTCATAAGGGAATGGATCTTTATTTTCAAAGACATGACGGGCAAGTAGTAACTTGTGAAGATTTCTTTGTTTCTATGTGTGATGCCAATGATGCAGATTTTTCAAATTTTTTGTTATGGTATTCACAAGCCAGAACCCTTGTTCTAAAAGTGAAATCATCCTACAACTTTGAGGGAAATACTTATACACTTAAGTTCAGGCAAGAAATTCCTTCTACTCCAGGTCAATCAGTTAAAGAACTGATGTTTATACCTATGGTTGTTGGGTTGTTGGGTTCCAACGGAAAGGATCTGCCTCTCACATTTGTCTATAATGGAGAATCTCTGCAATCCTTAACTAGTGAAGGTCATTATGTTTCAACAATAATCCCACGTATTGAAAAGGAGGAAGAAGAGTTTGTCTTTGTTAACATTCATGAAAGGCCAATTCCCTCTCTACTACGCAATTATAGTGCTCTTGTGCATCTTGTTTCAGATATCACTGACAATGATTTGTACTTTCTACTCGCACATGATTCAAATGAGTTTAATTGGTGGGAGGTTGACCAGACATTGGCAAGAAAGCTCATGCTTTCTCTCGTAGATCAGGCACAACATAATCAACCATTGAATATTGACTCAAAATTTGTCAATGGACTAAGAAGTATTTGTTGCGATTCAATTTTGGACAAAGAGTTCATAGCAAACGAAATCACCCTACCTAGAGAGGGAGAAATCATGGACCTCATGGAAGTCGCAGATCCAAATGTTGTTCATGGAGTTCGTCGTTTTTTTATTAAACAACTTGCATCTGAATTGTGTGTCGAGTTTCTTAGAGCAGTTGAAACTAACCAAAGCTTAGAGGAATATGATCCTAATCACGAGAGTATGGCAAGACGTGCTTTGAAAAATATTGTCCTCGCCTACCTTGCATCGTTGAAAGAGTCAGAAATGACAGAACTTGTATTACTTGAGCACAAAATCAACATTCAAAGAGATTTTGAGGCTTAAGATCAGTGGTGGTAGATTTGGTCAACTTTAACCTTATATTTAGCTTTTAAGAAAGTGACTCATGGCCCAGGTGTTGGATATAGCTCATGAAAGACCTCTACATCCTCCAGCAAGCTTGTGGAGTTGTCGAAGACTTAGTTTAGGATAGGATTTGATTTCATGAAAATAGGATCTAGATCCTAAGTTTTTGTAATTTGATTAGATCCAACAATTATGTAGCTATTTGATCCATACTTAGGGGATCTCAGCTAAGTTGTAAGGCTATTTAGGCTCACTAAAGCTACATTGTAAAGGGTTCGAATTTGGAGAGCTTTTGAGACTCTTTTTATTATAAATACTTTGATATATATTTTGGAAAACCTTCATCTTTCTTTCTATTCTTGTACTTATGATTGAATGTCATGTTCATTTGTTTTGTTTACACAATGATTGATTTATGTCTTTAAATCATTGCATTGGTGGACAAAAACATAAGTAGTTTTCCTTGTTATATTCAACCTTTTATATATGCTTTTAATGTGTATAATCGTGTTGATATAGTGAGTGTTCTTCATTAATCTGAGTTTAAAACAACCCTCTGATCAATACCTTTTGAGAGCCTTATCTTGTCTCGATATGTTTAATGTATCATGAGTGAGTGAGTTATCCATTTTTTATCCAAATTTTATATATTTCATTAAACATTTGATTAAGTTACCAAGCTTACTCAACCTACAACCTTGAGTGACTCTTGGAGTGATAGCAGGTTATTTAAAGGATTTTCTCTAGAGAAAACGCTCTTCAACAATGCTCTCTTCTTCCCCTCCATAACCAAAGAAGACACTGCACCCACTCCTTTACTCATTGTTCCTTTGTGCTAGATAGAACCAACTTCTCCTAACATTGCAAAAGAGCATACAAACATTCCTACTACAAAGCATAATAAAAACAACCTCAATAGAGACTCACTTTATGAAAACATAGAGGTTCCTCATCCATACACCTTATGCCTTCTAGTATTGAAGCAGTATAGAGTGTCAAATTTAGTTTCACCATAGGTTTTTTTTTTTTTTTCGAAGATATCTTCACAGAAAACCCACATAATACTTCCCCATGATCGATGGATGGTAAGCAGGGTAAACCATAGCCCCAATGAGCATGAGAGTCGAACACTTGACCTCCTAGTTGAATTCGAGGGAGAGTACACACGTATGGCATCAAGACCAATTGAGCTAACTCTTAGGACTTTAGTTTCACCATAGTTTATAGAGTTGTAGTTATAGATATAGATAGAGAAGAGGCTGAAGATTTCATTATCTAAGTTTCCTTAGAAGGCTTTACATAGTTAGATGAAGGACCTAATAAAAATGAATAAGGAAATGGGAAAAGAATTAACAAATAAATTAAAGAGAGAAGTAAAGAAAGGGGAGTGGATAGGCAAGGGTGAATTATAAAAGTTTGATGCTTTTTCTAATGAACATTTTTTTTCATCCATGGAGGAGGGCCCCACACCTAGGACAACTTGACCGACCCGTCCAAGAGAGATTGTATGATAGGATCACATAAGGTGAACCTAGTCTTAAGAGGGATGACATGACATCCATGGTATCTCACAAGTTTGGAATCAATTAATGATCAAATTTGAATGCCTACTTTTAATTTCAACTTGAAGAGTATATATTCATTCAACCCTTTCATGATGAAAAGTTGAAAAAATAATTGTACTTCAATTGACATGAGTAAACAAGGTACAGACTTCAAAAAAAATATTCTAAATAAATATTTCCCTTTCAATTATTTAAAATGTTAAAATTTAATTAACAACAAGATACATAAGTTGAAATTTCAATAGAAAGTAATAACAAGCATACTTTATAATTTCAGATATAACAATTTGATGGGTTATGTATACATTGATAAAAATAAAAATTCATAATCATTGAGGCATGTTTTGTTCAAAGGGATTTCAAAGTGTTATATATGAAAATATAATTTTAGACATTGTCACATAATCAAACATTTTTTAGGACATCCATATAAGAGAGGATGTAATCTATGTATCCATATGATGCGTGGGCACTTCATCTTATATTCATATTCTGAGAATACCCTACTTTACCATGGGAGTCATGTTCATTATAGATCTCATTAGAAAATAATAAATTGTTGTAGATCTTGAGGCCTTTGCTAAAAGGTGATAATTCTATCAAAACACTATAAAAACAATGAAGAGACCCTCATTTCTTTATAGGCCTCTAGGAACATGACAATCTAGAATGACTACATCCATTGCTTATTATTTAGGCTAAGGTGTTTACGATTTGGAGCTTTCCAAGATCCATAAAAACAAAAAACTAAAGGAAATTACTCATCAAGACCACTGAATATGCCATTTTTATTGAAGATATGATTGTTCACTTTATCTCTCAAACCATGCTAAAATGCATGAAAGAATGGGATGTCAAAGAATAATCCCTGATTCATTTAAGTTGGTAATAAAAATAATGTTACCTTCTCCCTAGCTTTATTAAGAATCCCACCCAACTTCAAAAATGTTGTTCCTAGCATTAATGTTATAAAGGATACATCCCCTTGATCTATAGCTTGGGATGAGGCAGGGGGAAAGATAGCTATGGGGTATTTGCAAAATGTATGCAAAGTATTGTCACACCTGTAAGGTCTTCGGCTAGATGGGTGTGAAGACCCTCGCCCAAGTCCTCAAGGAGACATAACTTGGGGTTTCTCCAATGCCCAAGTTGGGCAAGTGGATGCCTTGGGCATGCAAACGTGCCAAGGGGATTTCCCAAGTAAGAAACGAACAAAAAATTGGGGCACACTGACATGAAGGGCACACCAAGGTTGGGCACGTCGGTCCCAAGGGACACGATGGTTGATGGGTGCATGGGTTTGTTTGGGCTACCGGGTTCACGAAGGGGTGCGACAATTCATTTGGGTGAATGGGTCCACGAAGGGGCACAACTATTTGTTTGGACATGGGTTTGTGAAGGGGCGTGACACCCCCAAAGGACGCGACAGTTCACGATGGTGACCTTTGGAGAGCCTATAAGAGAACAAGGGCACATAACCAAGGAAGACAAGTCTTGGCAAGACAAGGAGAGCAAGAAGAGCTCTACATTTATGAGGCAAACGAAGAGGGTGAGCTCCCTCAAGGAGCCAAGTCGCTCCACATGGGAGCACTTGTGCTGCCTTGAGGTGGATTTATTGGACATAGTTGGGCGAACTTCTCTTGGGTTGATTTTGGTGAAGTATGGAAACACACGTATGATGGAGGCATGTCTGAGGCAAAACTGAAATCTGTGAAGTATGCATAAACAAAGAGACATAGTCTATGGAAACGAAGAGACAACAAGTCTGTGGTTGGGGGCACGTATGAGGTGAAACATAGGTGGATGTGGAGATTGTTACGATGGTGAGTCTTGGTGATGATCTATGTATGAGTGTCTTGGTGAGGTGAGATGATTCGTTTGACTCCGCCCTGTTGTAAACCAAGTCGATATTGCTCATGTTGTAATTGTTTCACAATAAAAAAGACTTAGTTGGGTGTTAGGCACGGTTCGTGCCACCGACACTATATCTATGTTTGTCTTTCATTTGTTCCACAGTTCTCTTGGTTTCTCATGTATGAATGCTTAAATACGACTAAGTGTTAAAGCAATTAACAAATGTCTAAGTATATAAGAGTTGCACTAGAGTAGGAGTGTGACTCACCAGTAGCCTAGAATAAAGTATGGGTATGCTCTAGGTGAAGAGGCGTAGTCCGGACAAAGTAACCCTAGTTTTTACAAGCAACCAAATGAGAAACATCACAGTGTCGTATTCCCTCAAGAGGTTCATGATCACAATATTTGGCTAGGCACACTGTGGGGATGTGACATATGGTATCAGAGCAGATTTGTTGCATATTTTGAAGAAGGGATGGGAAGAATATCTTCACCACTATCTCGACAATAGATGGTATCATAGCTTGAAGCATGCTCTACTACTACAATGGTGACAATGTATAGGGTGCAACATGAAGGCAATTCATCGTGAAGAAATTTCAGTGGGAACGTTCGCAAACTTGGTGAACGGTTCAATGCAACAAACTTGTTTATCCCAGACTTTGCATCAGACCTATGGTAGAGATTCAATTGACAATGCAACGGGAAGGTTGAGCTAGGTGCACACCCTGTGTAGATTGGGAGAATAGTTTGTGGTGAAACGAAGCACTTGGATAGGGTGGGTGTAGAACTCATCGTAGAGTTCATCGCAGAACTTGTCACATACTTGATCACAAAGACAGACATGGTTGGTTGATGTGTGATGGAAGCTAGTGTTGAAATTGTTATTCACACCTTAAGAGACCAGGCACAGAGTTCGTTGGGAGAACCGATCACTTGGGAAAGGAATTTGAACATGAGATTTTCCGCATGACTTGTTGCATATCTAACCACATAAGTGATCACATAAGCGAAACATAGAGGGTGATTGTGAAAGGGGAGCAGTTCTGAGTTTTAATGAGGTGAAACAATTGGGTGCGTTGGGCGACCTAAGGCGACTTAAAGCATCTCCACAACAAGCAGTTGGTTGGGCATGTTTCCATCATGATGTATTTGTGTCATGCATCGCCGAGAACAACAATTGAGTTGAGTTGGGTTGTTGGACGAGATCACAGCCTTTAAATAAGGTAGCTCTTCGCAGAGTTACAACAATCAATTAGAAACAATATGACTTGACAGTCGGGCGATTGATGCATGGTGCCTTGAAGTGAAAGCAGTCAAAGTGCAGATATGGCAAGACATTGGAGATGAGTTCTACCGGTTGCATGTGAAGCTTGGGACTTAGATGGATTCTGAAAGTGGAAAGATGGGCTCAACTTTGTATCATAACGAAGGTATTGTAGGCTTGTGGAGTTGTGGACGGTAATTGAGGTGAGTTCATGTGGAGAGTCGGTTGCTTGGGAAAGAAAAGATCCAAGACAACATGCTTAGAACATGGTTGCAATGATGGATGCCACTGAGAAAGGTATGGTTGGTTTGAGTTCTTGAATTTCCTAAGTGTTGCAGTGAGTTCTTTTAAGGGAAGTCAGATGACTTTGTGGTTCAAGTGCATTCTGCTTCTGCGGTGAAAACCGACAGACTCGAGGGTGACTTAAGTGGTGTAGATTCGAAGGAGTCTTGTAACAGTTTGGGACACCTTGGTTGAGTGAGTGTGTGAAGAACTTAGGGTGACCTACTTGGACGAGTCCTGTGGTGGAATTGGGAATATTTGGATGCATCCATGGACGTGGCTTGAGGAAGCTGCCTAACTCTTTAATGAGGTGCTTTGGACAGGTCATTGCGGCGAAGTGGGCAGTGAAGTATGTTCATGTTGAGTTGAGAGGATAGATGAGGTATCATGGTGTTTGGTGCCTTAGACATATTTGTTGGGTCATGCGACGAATTGACAGTCATGACAACAACACCAAAGTTTGAATTCTTGTAGGAGGTGGAAGACAGTTTCATTCTAGGAGATAGATGGAGTTAGCAAGGAAGTCAACCAAGAATTGTTGGCAGTCGACCTGAATGGGAAGAATGTAGACCAAGTGACTTGGGTGGTGTTCTCTCACCTTTGGTACGGGACATTGGATGATTCAGAGCGCACCTTGGTGACTTTCGGATGTTTGTGCGGTGACTCAGAGATTTGGAGGGGATCGTTGGTTGAGGTTGGCAGAGTATTGGTGCGAACGTGCCTAAGGCATGGAATTTCTTTGAGGTGCCTCACTCTACTTACAACACTTCAGACAGTTCATTGGGACATTTGAGGAGTGTGGGCATGTTAGCCACACTCATTGTAAATGTTGAGTTGCATTGAGGTGACTTAATGAAAGGATGTGAGTTGAAGACTTGCTTGCGTTTGGAGGATTGTGCAAACAGACCAATTGCAGCATGAAGAAATTACTCGGACATGGGTGCTTCTCTTGCTTTGGGCAGCATGGTTGAGGGTGAAGCCTAACCATTCCAAGGCATGGAGAGGTATACACAATAACATGTCTAAGAGATGAAGTAGTGGGGCAAAGGTAGTTTGGACGTGTAGTTCTTGGTGCAAAGATTGACTAATTGTACCATGAGGAGGAAAATGGAGTCAAGTTGTCGCAAAATACTTTGTTTCGGGGTGACTTCATAGTGCTACAAGGTGAGGGGCGACGTTTCCTTGGTATGATACTGTTGTGAAGATGGACCGAATTATGAGAGGAAGTGATCAGTTTTGTGCATGAGGGTGTGAGGGCTTAAGGAGCGTGACGGTTGGAATGGCCATTCAACTGGTTCATGACCTGGGTGAGAACAACAACATGAGAAGGGGGTCAAGAGTATGGACGTGCCAGTAGATTTGAAGTGTGGAACTTAGACATTGTGGAGGATCTCCTTGACGAAGATCAAACGATGGAAGCAATAGTGAGGCAAGGATGGATACTTTCCTTAGTCTTTGGAGTTGGATAGAGTGACGAAGATGCAACAGAAAAGACTAAGTTTGAGCATGGAGATGCACATTTCAGGAACTGAACATGGTGGTTGGACTAGCTACCCAACCAATGCAATACTTAAGGCTATAACATTGTGCAACAATAAGATCACAAGAGTTCAACACTTTGGAGAAATTTTGAAGTGAAGTGGGAAGAAGTCAGTTGTAGTAGGCAACGAAAACAACAACAAAACCAAATAACAACAAGGAAACAACATTGAAATGAGAGAGTGAAATAGAGTTGGGTGACTTTCATCCTCGGAGCTGGGTGAAGTGGCCATATTGACTCAAGCAACAGATTATGTGGAGTTGGGTGCAATATAGTTTGGTTTGTGGAAACTTGGGGTTTCCACTTTGGCAGAATTTGGGGTTTATGGTTGGCACAAAACTTGGGGTTTCTAGCAGAGTTAGTTGCAGTGAAGGAACGAGTTCGGGAAGAGACTTGGAGATCACAAATTTTGTGCATGTTGTTGGGGACGACAACGACTTGAGGTAGGGGAGGATGTAAGGTCTTTGGCTAGATGGGCGCATAGACCCTTACCCAAGTCCTCAAGGAAACAAAATTTGGAGTTGCTCTAGCACCCAAGTTGGGAAAGTGAATGCCTTGGGCATGCGAATGCGCCAAGGGGCTTGCCCAAGTATGAAGCGACCAAGAAACTAGGGTGCACTAGCATGAGGGGCGCACCAAGGTTGGGCATGTCAGTCCCTAGGGGCACGACTGTTAAGAACCAAACATCAATATAGTATAGAAAAACCTCAGGAAAAGTACTCAACGCCTTGAAAAGAGATAATTTCAGATAATAAGCCTCTTCGAGGGGGCAACCTCCTTTTACCCCACTTAAATTTTCAAGTACAAGATGATTCAAAATGAAAAT
>SNQJ01S0174522.1:0-20222 GCA_010110895.2 Picea sitchensis | reverse complement strand
CTTTCTTTTGCCCTCTTCCAGCTGCCCTTGATGATTGAGCCATGACTGTTGTAGCAAAGTTCTTGGACTGTTGCTGTAGAAAACAACTTGAAGAATGGTGGACAAATCCACTTGTTTGGCACTTGGAATCCCTTCTCACACTCCACCAAAGCCCTTTGCTGCACTCTAACTCTCTTGTTGTTCCAACCTGTGGGTGAAATGAAGCAAAAAAAACGTTTTTGAGGGTCCGCAGACTGCCTTTTTGAGGGACACGTGTCTTGAATTCGTGACACTGGTTGCTGAAGTGTTGGACACGTTTTTAGGACGTGTCCCATTCCCAGGACACGTTGAACCAACAAATCCGACACGTGTCAGGGCGAATCATGTCGGATTCGCTGGACACATGACACACATGGGGTTTAGGACGTATCCTGTTACTTATCCCATCACGCATTTCCTACAATTCACAATTCGAAGGACTCTCACAAGTGGTTTTGAAAATTTGACCACTTCCTCAACATCCCTCCAAAATAAATCTAGCAAAGCGTTGCAATTTGCATACCCTTAGTGGTCTTCGAATGCTTGGATTCTGTGCAGTCATGAGCCATAGGTATCCTCTTTCAAAGCCAACTTTTGTCTAACAATACGTTGCAAGGCTATGAACTTTGTGGCAAATAAGCTCATTTTCCTTAACTCTGAATCCTCATCATGCTAAGTACCCTGGTATGATTATAAGTATATTTTGCGATGGACTTAGCCTTCTCTACGATCTCTTGGACCCATACAAGTTTGTGTATATCCTCTCAATAAGATCTATGAAATGGGCAGCACACGGGGTCTAAAAAATGGTCGGGTGTCACTCCATTAACAATCATCCAACATTTGCATAAATTTGTTGCGTTGTCCGTGACAACTTGGAAAACTTTTCCAGCCTACACCTCCTAAAATAACTGAATCAATCAAATCAACAAGAAGTTCAACATTTTATACCTAGTTTAATGCATTGATAGACTCGATGAATTAGACAAGGTCATGTTTCTCCTGTTGTTGGTCCACCCATCTGACATGAGAGTGCAACTGTTTTTTCTCCATGGATGCGGAACACATTGTAGTATCTCTTGCGTGTCTTGAACTTATTTGAGCAACATTTTGGTTCTTAAGGCGTCACATGAAGGGTCTTTGAAGCTTGTGCCAGAAATGGAAATATCATCTATCATGTCTTGCCAATAGGGACTCCTTGCCACATGGAAGGGAACTGCTGAATAATACCAAAAAATTGTGATTGCTTTCGTAGATTTATTATGAACATTTTTTCTTCCAACCTGTGCCATCTAAGTTATGTTAGGAGCCTGATTTGATACGGGGATGCAAAGAAAGAGTACACGTGCCCCCATTGGTATTGGGAGTGTGAATGGGTTTAGGTTGGGTCGGGCCTTGATCACAAGTAGCACACCTTATGGATCTAGCTTTATTTCTTGTCATGCTCCCTTAGGTTTCATGTTCTTCAACTTCTTTTGACTTCTGAATCATCTCTTCAAATTCATCAAAAATGAACCATGATTTTCATTTTCTATTGAGTGTGTTGTATTAGAAGACCCAACAATATCATCCAAAATTCTGGACTCCTTTTCATTTTTGAAGGGGAGGCTAGGGCTAAGAGCATGATGTCTTACATGTGAATTACGAATTTTGGGCCGAATGTTATTCAGGTGTTACATGGGGACCGTTCGAGGGAGGATGCACTCCGTGCTCTGGGATAGGGGGTACACCAAGGGGAGTTCTCCCGTCCCATTTTTGGGGGATGTAGTAGGGAATGTCCCCTTCAAAAATGAGGCGCTCCCATGCTCCCTTTTGACCAAAGCTCTTTATTTTGAGGAAAAAAAAAAAAAAAGTAAAAAGCAAAGTAAAAATAAGATGAATTTAGCCTAAATGCCGAGACTTGGGTTTGGTTGGTGTGCCATTAGATGCAGATGCAAATGTGGTTCTAATTCGGATAGGTATATTCCATGGTTGGTCCCTTATTCCCTTCTTGTGATAGCTAAGATTACACCCAAAAGACCGATTAAGGATCAGTTATCTTGGGACTTAGATCTATATCTTCTGAATTTTCTAAATATAATGAGAAATAGAATGGTAATAAATGATTGGTGAATTGTGATTATTATGTTGTTAGTAGTTACATCATTCTAGCGTGTCATTCATGGTGTATGTGTTTATATATATATATATTATATATAAGATTTCAATGATTTATGTTTAGTTTTCATATGTTTTAATTTTAATTTTTTCATTATTACAGACGGGTCCCCTATGTCCGGAGACCAGGCAGGGGTAACTATATGTCCCTTGGATGCATTTCCCTGCTCCTGCATCCCCACATCATGAAAACTTAGGTGAACATTGGTGATTTCACCTTTGGGGACATGTCCAAGATGATATTGGAACCTAATGCATTACAAGTACACCACTATTTGTCATTTGTACTTCTTTTCAGCGGTGTCTTGATGGTTTACACAGGCATTTTGTTTGTCCGAAAAGATGAATAAATTTATGTGAATCATTGTTGCGATCTTTGATACGAGGGGTGAAAATGGCGATTCTGGTGAATTATTTGTTTGCAGGCATTAGGGCACAAAATATGGTGGTTAGAGGCCAAAAATCATTGTTTTATGTTATGAAAATGGCTGTCAGAGTCTAAAAATCACTTCACCGAACTGTGAATGGCTTGTTTTAATTTTGAATGGCAGTGAAATGTGTTGTAGCAGGTTTGAAAGAAGAGAGTTTCAGGTATGAAATCAATTTATGGAAGAAGTCCCTCTTCTGCGACAAAAAACAGCAGTGTAAATAAGGCTCTATGTTCTAATTATGCATAAAGAACTCAGAAAAATGAAAAAATGTCATAGAAGTTGAAATAAACTCTAGAATAAGCCCTAAACCACTTACCATTGGAACTGAAAACCAGCTGCAATGTGTGTGGCCAAGCCCTGAATGCCTTAGGTCCTTGTCTTAGTGTTTTTTAGAGACCCTAGATACTAGTGGAAGCCTTCTCAGAGCTGCCAAGAAAAATGGTGAAAAATGAGCTCCAAATGAGCAAAAAGCTGGACTGTGAATCCATAAGCCCTTTTCCAATGAAACAAGCCAAATGACCGAGTCACATTAGTCATCTTCGTCTTGGTGGGTCAACCAGGTTTTTGTTGGGTCTAATGGGTATTTGCCTGGTCTAACAGTTCATGGCCAAGTCAACTGAGTCAAACTGGTAACCCAAATTTCATCAGTCAAAGACAGGGTCGAGTGTGTCCATGTTGAACCAATCAAGTTTTGGTGCTAGGTCAGGTAGAACTACCAGGTCCAGGTAGAACTGTCGGGGTTGGGTAGAAATACTGGGTCCTGGTGGAACCAATCAGGTCTACCCAACCCCGACAGTTCTACCCGGACCTGGCAGTTCTACCTGACCTTACCCTAACTGTTGTCATTTCTTACCGGTGATACAGTACTTTGAGTACATTGAGGAGGTGAAGTTGGACTTTTGTGAACATCAAGCTTTCAAAGGAAATGTTCACATCCTTAATGTCCTCAAATATCTGCCAGGTAAAACCTGATGTTACTCATTGAAACAGGAGATATGCGGAATCTGACAGTCCTGATGCGATTTTTAACCTACCTACTCAGGAAAACATAAAACTAAAATCTCTATCAAAACCCAATCTCATTTTTACTAGGAACCTAAGTCACATGGCTCAGGTTCGAGTTAAGTGTTGAATAGCGATTAGGTTTGGTCCGGGTTTAGATTTTTAATAAGGTTCGATATATATATATATATATATATATATATATATATATATATATTTTAAAATAAGAAATCAACATGTGGCTCCTTAATTTTTGTTGTGGCAGCATATCAAATCGACGCCCCCTTTCTTTGGCAAGTATCTTAATGTGATGTGGCTTATCTTGTCTTAATGTGGGTTATCTTCTACGGACTTCTCACGTCTTTCAACACCCCGACACCCCTTAAGTAGCTTATACCACAACTAGCAAACAATAGTCACAGGCCAACACTGCAGTGGTTTATCGTTTGGTGTTTATTGGTGCTCAATATTCAAACACAAGAGGCGCAATTCACAGATTCACTTCACAAACACAGGGTTAAACTTTAGGGTTCACAACAGTCGGGATTTACAGCGGCAACTCACGAGGGTTACACTAGTTAGGCGGGGAGAAAAAACATGTATTTCTTTGGGATCAGTTTTAATTTTTATGCTCATTTTAAATTTTTATAAAACTAATTAACTTTACCTCACGTTGATGGTTGAACCCTAATCAAACCTCATCCCAAGCCTCAATAGCCTTTAAATTAGTCTTAAGGTTCCAATTGAGACGCGGGTTCGAGTTAGTTAGGGTTGACATTAGGTTAAGCCTTTGAGGTTGACGAACCTCAATTTTTTGAGGTTTTGCCCAATTTCAAACCTCAAGCTTTAGGTTCGTCGAACCATGTGACTTAACTAGGAGCTGAAACACATGGGGCCGAAGAAGTAGCGAGCAAAGCACATGCCGATCGTAAGTCAAATCACATCCACTTGTTTATTACTCTTGAAAATAGGAAATAGACGAAAGCTTTAAACTCTACCCTTCATCCATTGCTTCCTACCACGGCTTGAGATATTGATTAATACCTATACCCTTCCTTCTGTACATTGACTACGAGGTACATTGAATGTGGACACATGCACAACAACGCCTCTAGTGAAATAAATTTAAACTCTAGATCTAGATTCTATTATTGGCCTTGGGATTAGCACCTTCAACTTGCATGAAAGAACTATTCCTAGGAAGGTGCACCCACTTGAGGAGAGTTCAAGTATGCATGCATGCATCTCTCTTTTCTAGGGATTTGTGCCCTGTCGATCCTTGGAAACTTTCCACATGCAAAACACCCTAACTTACTGTGCATGCCACTATTAACTAAAGCAAATTCCTAAATAGATTTGAACTGCTAAATATAAAAAAAGTGTCTAAATTGGAACTAAATTGAGGATGGCACATGAATGCCTATATCTCTCTTCTCCATAAATGCCCCTGCACCTTCATTCCTGTTGTATGGGTTTCTGTGAGGAGGTCTTATTCTTCTTCTTTGTCATTAATTTGCTTTGTACGCCTGTAATGGAATCTCTGTGAATTACTTGCCTTGTGCACCTTCTTTGTAGCACCCATATCTTCTTTGCTTGCTGTTGCCATTAATGGTGCTCTGTTGGACTTACTTCCGAGGGTACCAAGTCCAACACTCCCCTCTTATTGAGGAAAGTGTTCTTTGCCAAACACAAGATGCTCCCTTTGCATCTGGAATCTCCCTTTTTCTAGGGGTTTGGTCAAATGGTTGACCATCAACAAACCTGAAGAAACATGAATCTAGATCACTTCTTCCTTTTAATGTTTGAAGTTTCAGCTCTCTTCAAAATCTTCAAGCTGAAAACCTTCTATACAAAGAACATTGCAACAACAACACCTTAATCTCCTTTGTCCCTTCGTACTGCCATAACTTCAGCGATCAAAATCTTCTTACAACTATATCATGAATTGTTTTAGGTTTCCCAAAATAATGAACTCATCACGGAATCTGGATATAAGGCCAAGGCAAAGTGTATCGGATCTATCAAATAACAAATTGGAATCTACACTAAACTCAGAACAACCCAACACGAGTACAATCTCATTGACACTAAAATCCAAAACTGGTGGTTCATGCATCGACCCATCTAGGGAAACTCCCTCTTCTTGGGAGAATCCTCCGACCATTGGAGGGAGAGTCTCATTAAGGTCAACTACCTCTTCCTGAGAGAATACAACAACCTTATCCCGGTGCTCTTGTCCACCCTTTGGTTGTGATCAAGGAATCCAATCAGGTGATTTGACCAGTCGGTTCTATAATTTGTCTCTTGAAGAATTTGGAGAAACCCTCATGTCATGGCATCCGCCATACACGCTAGTGGATCCATAGTAGCTTGCCAAGACCACCTTCTCCATCAGTCTTTGGCCCCGAGAGCATTGGAGACCCATAGAAAGTAAAATCTGCGATGGTAACTTGATGACCTTCAAACTCAACCAAACACTATAAATCTGTCATGAAATGGCCCGAGAAAGCAGACACTTCGTTAAATTAGTAACATACGAGACATAATGTGACTTAGAACATCACCTAAAGGCATCCACGGAAGATGGAGCTTAATCCCGTCATAGGATACATGTCATCATTACCCAACTCCACAACCATTCCTTGCTCTTGCTCTTGAAACCTAATGAAGACCTTTTCCTACCTTAAGTCCTTATGTCTTAAGCTCCATATCTGCATACCATCCAAGCCCCAAAACTGTGTATGTAGAAACACTGGACACCATGGAAAGTGGGTTTCTAGCTTGGTAGCCAAATCATCCACATTGGAAGCATCTACACATTCATTACCAGAGCTTTCTCTTGTTGTTTTTGCTTACCCTTTCTCTTCTTCTTTCAAGACAATGAGGCATATTGACATGCTGCACTTGGAGACACTTCATGACTCAAGTCTTTCTTCCCTTAACATGAAGATTTGATTCTTCTTCCTTGCCCTTTTGACCCATCCCGGGTCCTCCTTTCCTACCTCCTCTCATCCCCTTACTAGTGAGAACTGGGTTTGGTCCATCATCCTCACCCTTATAACTAGTTGAGACTTTCTCTAGTCTCATTTCCTCCCCAATGAAATCATCCCTCAACTACTAGAAGTCAATAGCTTCTCCTAACCACAGATAACCTAGACAAAGTTGTGCCAGATGGGCAGTCATTGAGCAATCACACACACATAGATCAATCGGGGAGCTTGGATAATGGCTATGATCTTCCCATTCGCTCATCCCCAGAGAAATGCTATAGAGTTGTTCCATCCCGATAGCACCAATATAGGGTAGCTCATCATCTTTGTCTTTGTCGGCAACTGCACCAAGTTGGTCTCTCAACTCTACTAGCCTCATTGGATGGTTGGCTATTGTATATGTCTTGCATGTGGGTTGGTGACTTGTTCATAGGAGCATATTCACGGATACCTTCACAATTTTTATGGTTTCCAAGGCATCATACATCTCCTCAGTGCAGTGCTCTTGCTGGTGATATAAAGGATCAGATGATCCTTCACTGAATCCAACATGACTTACTTTAGGTTCACTACATTCTTGTTGCACTTTGCTAGATATTTGGGATTTGTAGGAGGTTTGATCTCCTTCTCCATAAGGTACCAAAGGTTTGCTACTTCTACGAGGTTTTGCAGTGTGTACTTCCATGGCACAAAGTTAGAGGTGCCCTCCAACAAGTGACTCTCTTGCATCCTGGGAATGGCCATTATCGCAACTCCACTAAAGTTACTCTTTTGCATTAGTTCTAAAGTGTAGAGGGGCTACAACTTCTTGTCCATCAACCAACTTGAAGGGTGTTTGGCTAGTCGACCTTTTATATGTAGTTTTGTATGCCCATAAGATAGTAGGTACATTGTCATCTCAATCATCTTTGTTGACCCCACATATTTTTGTGATTCCTTTGTGTAGGGTTTTATTGAAGGACTTGATTGCTCCATTTGCTTAGGGATGATAGAGGCGAGGTTTTTTCTCGTCGTTGTTCAGGAATTCTTACATTGATATCATTATGGTACCATTTACAAAATGGGTTTCTTGGTGGCTTATTAATGTCGATGGGCATACAAATCTTTCGATGATGTTCTCATAGATGAACTTGATTGCAACTTCTTTTTTCTAGGTCTCAGTTGGTTCTGCTCTACCCACTTAGTGAGGTATTCAACTATTGTTGTTATAATAAACATGGTTGTTGTTCTTTTCCCTCTTTTTGGGAAAGGTCCTACAAAATATGGGCTATTGACTTTGAATGGGAGGGTTGGATTGACTGAATGTAAAGGCAACTCATCCTTCTATATTGGTTGAACCATCCTATGGCACTTGTCACACCTATTTATCTTTGCTCTACAATCCATATGTAGCTTAGGCCACCATAATCTAGCTTGCAATATTTTTCTAGCTATGCTATTTGCATAGAAATGGCTCCTCCTTCATAACCAACATGTGCCTCTTCAATTGTACCCTTTCATGCTCTGAACACATCTCCTTAGCTATGTATGTAATTTCAATTTGTAGCCATATCCATTTTTTTGAGTGTAAAGGGAGAAACTTTCATAGCAAGTACCTTCTTATTCTTTTCTGGTAGGCTTTCTGGTGCCTTTCCTTCTTTCAGAAATTGGACAATTTTTGCTGGTTCTTTTGGTGTAGCCTCAATTCCTGTTGCTTCTTCTCCAATCTGTACTCTTGATAGACAATCTGGCCAAACATTATTCTTCCTTGGTCAAATGATCACCTCAAATTCAAACTCCTGGAACGATAGAAGCCATCTGCAGACTCTACCTAGGTGGACTAGCTTGCAAACCAAATATTTCAGTGCTTGGTGATCAGTATAAAATATAAATGGCTTGGCCAACAAGTAAATATGCAGTACTGTTGGGCAAAATCATTTAAAGCCCTTCTCGATACGTAGTCGAATAGTTCTTTCATTTAGTTTTTATTTACTTGCATAGGCATTGGGGTGATTGATCGACTCATCTCTAGGTTGAACAGGGATAACTCAGAGCTACGAACTTTGATGCATCGACATGCATGTGGAATTTATTTGACCAATTGGGTCAATATTGGGGCTTCGACCAATTTTCTTTTTGGAAGCTCTAATGACCCATTAGAGTCTATACTCCATACAAATTCTACAACGGTCTTGAGTAATTCACCCATGGGGAATGTGATATTGAATAGTGCCTTATGAATTAGCGGTAGTAACTTGTATGTCCCCAAAAATATTTTATTTGTTTGGTATTGACAAGGGTTTTTAAATCGGGGATTACTTTAATCTTTGCCATGTCGGCTTTCATTCCATCTTTGTAGACAACAAGACCTAACAATATATCGATGGGTGTTGCAA
The DNA here is from genome assembly GCA_010110895.2 of Picea sitchensis. Taxonomy (NCBI): domain Eukaryota; kingdom Viridiplantae; phylum Streptophyta; class Pinopsida; order Pinales; family Pinaceae; genus Picea; species Picea sitchensis. The sequence goes on along the minus strand of SNQJ01S0174522.1, from coordinate 11,249 downwards.
ATAACATTTCTTTATATTTAGTGAAGATGTATATGGTTTTAATTTAAATTATATACGATCCAATCATCAAAGTAGATTTCCATGGTTTTATAGATATATTCTTGAAATCACTTTTAACTCTTTATCCTAGAAAAGGTATTAGGAATTTTAATCAAAGGAATTACTTTGTATGCAAGGGAGCTGAATTCGAGACAAATGTTGTCTTCCTCTTGGTCTTCCCTTAGCAATTGGCACTTGTTTGTAGCCCAAAACTCCGTTTGTGAATCAATAACATCCGTGTCCAGCTACGTCGTTTATAATTTTGTTTGTAAAGGGGTTGGAAAATGATCAGCAAGTGTAACTTTATTCAACCCTATAAAGTCGATGATTTTTTTTTAGGAGTTAGGATTTTTTATCACGACCCACTACCATAGGGTTGGCTATTTTGACTTGTCAATAGGAATTAAATGATTCTGTACCACTTGTTCCTTCAATTTCTTATATTTGTGTTGCTAGCATGTTTTGGTCTCTTCTTTATAGGTGCGGCTCTCTTGGCATTAGGAAGTCGTTCTCCACCATTTCTCCCATTTTTTTTACCATACCTTTGAAGTCCTTATAGTCCATGGAAAACATGTCTTGGTATTCTTTTAGCAGGTTGACCATTTGGTGTTTTTTTTGACTAGTAGTTGCCTATCTTAGCCATTTAGGTCAACCATCATTTGAAATATTGACTTTTGTATATTTTGTTTCAACATTCCACCCATTTCGGTGCCTTTAATTCATCTGGTTTTCTTTCACCTTCATGGACTTCATTATATGTTGAAGGGAAGTGATTTTATCTTGTTCTTCTAGGTCGACTTTCTTAGACACTTTTAAGATAGATTTCACGTGTCTCGTAACTTTTGGATGATCTTTCCTCCACCTAAAGTTCTTCCTTGAAAAGCATTCGTTTTCCATGTCAATTCACTTGTTGATCTGATTATTTTGTTAGGTGCCAACGATACTCTATTGCAGAGTCGAGAATTAGGCCCCATAATGGGTATATGGCTTTCTGCCAGCACTCTTCAATGTAAATTTTATTAGTTGGGTATCTCTATATAATTTCCTAATCCACCTAAGATTGCTTCTTGAGTCACGACTTCTATTTGGAGACAAAGTGAACTACTTTAAGGATTTTCAACTAGTTCTTTCCAAGTTACATATCTCCCTCTTGCTTCCCTCAAATTTGTACCATTTATATGGTAGGTCATCCAATGTATTCGAGAACATGCGTGGTTAGACTCATTCATCTCTATAACCAATTCTTCTCCACTTTTTTTCACAATCATGAATATGGGCTTTGGGATCAAACCCTAGTTTAAGTTTTTTGACCATATTGGCTACAACAACAAGCTTTTTCCCTCCAAATCTTCCACAAAGTACGTTGTTGTCATGCTCCACATTTGTAGTCGAAGTGTGTGTGTATCCACATGTATGGCTTGTCATGTGAATACATGACAAGCTTTGTAGTTGGCCTTGTTCGTCGGCTTATTTCAACAATTCATTGACATTACAATGCAGGTGGATTCCCGTGCTAGAATTTCAATGGGGATTGTGAATTAGACTTTTAGTGTTTGAGAGAATATTAAATTTGGATATTGTCACTCTCTCATAGGTGGTGGGTGCTTGCTTTGGTTATGAAAAGCAAGATCGTAAGCTTCTTTTGGTGTAAGCTGGCAGATCCAACATTCTCTTGCTTTTGAATCGTAGTTGTCCATTTGCCACTTGTACAACTCTATATCAGAGTTTTGACCTACAGACAAGGGCGAGCCATGCAACAATTTTCCTTTGGAATTTGATTCCAAATTGTCTTTGTTCCCTTGGATGACTTGATAAAATTTTCTTACATTGATTTCTTCCTCTTGGGGTTCCGACCATGGTTTTCCTTCTCTGCAGTCCAAGGGTATAATTATCTTGTTCCCTTTAAAGATTTATTTTCTTTTTTGGGGAGATCGTTGCTTTCATCTTTGACCCCAAGGTTGATTGACCTATGTTGATATGCGGGGATATCTTCGACTAAATTAATAACTTCAAGATCGACGACAGTTGGTATCCCCATGATCAACATTTCTTGCATATTTAAGTTGTTGATTGGTTTGGCAAATCTCTGGTCTACTAACTTTAAGAAATTCTTAGGGCTGACCAAGTCAAGTCTGCCCATCTGATCTAGACTTCTTTTGGGAGAATATGGACTTGAGATCCAAAGTCGACCCGCGACTGTGGAATCATAACCCTTTGACTTCCAGGTCGACTTGTGGATCATAATCATCATAGAATCTTTCTTGTTGAGTCAATTGGCACCTATTCTTACATGTTCCCCACTTTTTGCATTCTTTGAGGATATTCAATAATTCCAACAGTCTAGAGACTGATTATTTTTTAGGAGATTAAGGAACTTGTCGAGCACTGCGTCCTTCATTCCCTCTTGGTACCTTCTTTATCGTCATTCTGTCGATTTTTTTCTTCCACCATATCGTCGAATAGACGGACAACTTGTCTCATAACTTACATTTCCTTTTGAGGGTTTGAGTGCCGATTATCTTTCCTTATAGGGTTTATTTAAGGTGTTTTATTTAATGCCAAACTGCCTTCTTTCTTTGCACTCGATCTAGTTATCGCATTTAAGTTCTTGGAGTTTGACACCTCATGCTTTGGCATGCGTTGCAAGAGATTAACAATTCTCCAGGTTCTTATTTTTTCAAGCATAATTTGGCAATCTTTCAGGGTGATTGCTGACTCTACATATATTACAATGTTTAAGATCAATCCTTTCTTTTAATGGGTAGTCTAGACCGATGTAGTCTTCTTTATAGCAAACATATCAATATTTATTTCTAGGTCCTCCTCGATTTTCATATCGGCCATGGTAGCCTCCTTGTTATATGCCTCGACCTTGATACCCCTCCATCACCTCCCTTGGTTGACCTTGGTTGCGTTAAATGCGGCTTGCATATGTTACATTGTTTGGCAATTAGGTTTGTTTTGACCATTTGTCATTATGTTGGCACTCGGCTATATTATGTGTTGGATCTTCACACTCCTGAAACCATTTGGGTTTTGGTGTTTTCAAATTATTGCAAACAGTCCTTGTGGTGTGGTTTGTTATAATTTGATAAATTTCATTGTAATATTCAATGCGGACTAATGTCATCGAGAATCTCGTAATTTGCTTAGCGGTGCTCGCCAATAGTCTTTGTGTGGCCCTCATCCATACACAAAGTTTACATCACAGATTCTTTGTCTATTTATACATTTGTATTGTTGGAAGGTAGTTTCAACTACCATAACTACCTTGGTTGGTCAACTGACCCAATTATCTAGTAAACTTAACTTCACAGTTGACTGACTCTTTTACATTTGGTCGACTCATAGGCCTGGTCAACCAGTTGACTAGGCCTTTCAAGTTCCAACATATTCCAAGTCTCCGTGCCTTTTGGGGGCAAGACAAGCATTGGATAATATGGAAGTGACAGAGAGAAAACTTGTGAGGTGCGGGACACCATATTGTATGACGACTTTTGGTCAGAGGTTAAAATTATGTTTTGTGGATTTCACTTGCCCATTTACAACATGATATGGGTTTACCGGAGTTAGATCAATAATCATAGAGGGATGTGTAGCATGATTTTTGTTCATTAAAGGGTTGAATGGTGGAATAAGCTAAATATTCCACTACATTTCTAAGTGTATGTCCTTACCCCAAAGTACTATTTTATAGTAGCTGCCAAGACCAATTTTGGTGGCGTGGTGAAGAAAAACCACAGAGATGCAGAGGTTCAGGGGGGGGTATGCGACTGCATTAGACAAATGATTCAGGCTGAGTTTGAGTGTGATGCCATATGACAACGTATGAACATGTACATTAATGGGGGCGGATATTTGGGACAACCACAGTGCACACAGTTAAAGATCAAGATGTGTTGCTTTCTCTCTATTGGTGGAATTTGTATGGTGGTGATTACCCACAACTGACAATTGGCAATGAAGCTGCTTTCGCAGGTTGTTAACACTTCTCTGTAAGGAATTTGGAGCACCTACAACTTACTCCATTGTGAATAGAAACAAGCTGAATGTACACCAGGAAGATAGCTTGGTTTATGTGAATGGCTACTTGAGGTTGTTGTCCCATTTTTGAGGATGTTAAGAATACTAAAGCATATAAAAATTGGGACAGCATTTCAGACGAGGTCAATTCGGAGGATGGAGCACTAGTTTGGGAGGACTTGGAGGTTGATCTTGTTGCCGAGGATGATGATTATGTTGAGAGGTAAGTCCCATCTACTGCCATTGTTAGCAACTTAGCACCACTCAAAAACTTCAGCTTCATTACCTCCAAGACCACATGGGTGCCATGCAGCTTGTGGTAGTGCCCTTCCTCCAACATGTTGAGATGTCAGTCCATCTACCTGGCTCACAAAACTATAACTGCCATTGTTAGCTACATTCCAACTTCAGTTTTATTACCTCCACAACCACATGGGTTCCATGCAGCTTGTGGTAGTGCCCTCCTCCAACACGAAGGGAGAATATGTGGCAAGAGAAGATAAGATAAAGATAATTTATTAATGTCCAACAAATGACCAAATAGGTCAATGGGACTGCTAAGTATGAAAGTATCAATAAACTGTGGGAGTTCATGGGCACTCCTATAAAAGTCAAAAGCAGATCTAATCTAAGATCTAAAGTTCATAAAGTAGGAAAGAAAGTGTTGCTGGAAAAAACTGGATGGATACAAAATTCGCTAAGGTTCCAAGTCAAAAACTAGCCGGAGAATAGATAGTAGAATTGTTTCTTTGTTTCATTTCTTTTGTTGTCATAGGCTTTAACTCAGTTTAGTTTTTCAGATTTCAGTTTATAATCTCTATTTTGTAGATTAGGAACATGGCCTATTCTGTAAACATTATTCTATGCATGTTATAACTTATAACTCTGTTCAAATGATAGCCTATTTCATTTTATATTCTACTTCCTGCTATGTGGTTCATAAGTTTGTACTGCTAGATGGCTGATGTTATTTGGGTCAACTTCCCTTCCTATTCTGCTTCCTTCTATCTGAATCTGATTTTTTAACTTTGTAACTTCTAAATGGTTAATTGTTGGTTGCAAAATCTCGAGGCTTTACTAAATGGTTGATGGGCTAATCTACTATGAGTCATATTTCTGACTTTTTAGTAATGCAGTATTTATCTACTAGTGGCATTCAAATCAATGTTTTCATATTGTCTGCAATTAATCTGGCATTCTGTACTTTATTCTTGAATTTATATGCATTAAAATACAAAGAATTATACATTAATATATGTCTGTGGAATGCACCCATGAATGCTTCATTCCCGGGATTTTTTTTTGGGAAGACTGTTCCTTGACAACACTGAAGTTAGTTGTCTAAGATTCTGCATTCTAGATCTTTTCCATGTATAGGATTTAGTTGTGTGGCGCTCGATTGTCGTCTGGTCCAAGAAGCAAAATTTACCCTTCCCAAGGTTGACATTTTGATTTGATTTAATAGGAGCATGTTTGGTTACACAATGTTTTAAAACTTGGAATTGGACTTGGTATCCGAGTCGGTCGAGGTCAACTCGAACTCTGACTTGGAGAATCAGACTGATCTGATTTAAGTTACTCGGATTACTAAAAATACATAAAATATTGATTTTAATGAAAAATATATTTTAAAGATTCCAAACCATTAGAGACAAAATATGCAAAATTTGCTCATGTATATACCATGTAAGGACAAATATATCAAAATGTACTTAGAGTGCAATACATATCAGTAAAAAATACATAATCAAATGAGGCTCCTAAATGGCCTCGATGTTGGGAATGTGTTATATTCTTTGCATGTTTTTTTTTTTTTTTTTTTTTTTTTTTTTTTTTTTTTTTTTTTTTTGGGTTGTTTTTTGGCTAGTGAGAGGTGTGAGGCAAGTAGGGAGGGGTCTCTTTATAGCTTTTTGGTAGGGTTTAGGAATTAGGTTTTTGTTTTCTTATAAAAAGATTGAATTTTCCATGCTGAGTGCGCCATGGTGGGGTCAGGGACCTACTCGATTGAGTAGGTATGGACTTAGGCTGAAACAGAGTGGTTTGATGCTTGAAACGGGGCGACCTTCGGTGACTTCGGCGGGATTCATTAAAATGGCACTTTCTGAGCTGAGAGCAACGAGTAGGGATGGTACATTTATTTGGTCCAACTCCAGTAGGGATTGACTCGGTGATTTTAAAACACTAGGAACTAAGTGCTTTGTTTGCCTGATAGTCACAGATAGGAGGTTTCAGTTTTATGGAAAATTTCTTTTGGTATTATTTGATAAACATTTCACATTGCCTTCTTTCCTTTGTTAACAAGATAGATTCCATCTATCTTTCCATAAAAAGTACAACTTTAGAGACCTGTATTGTACATCTCATTTGTGGGTGCTCCTTCATTTCTATTTTAGCAAATCAAAACGATTTTATAGACCCTCTCATTTCATCCTTGCATGGGGGTTTGCTTTCTCATTTTTACAGCATAGCATTGGTTTTCTTTATGGGATTACTCCATCAGGCTTGTTTGTCCTTGTTGCTCTTCTTCTGACTACTTGTACTTTTTAGCTAAGCTGTCATCATTTTCTAAGGTATATCCATCTTTTCGATTCTTAATTTTTTACTGCATCCATGATTATAATTAACTTCCTTAGTTGTTTCTTGTTGTTGATGTAGATTATTTCTCTTATCTGTAATAATTTGGGAAATTTACTCGCATTTCAAAACACTTATGAAGTCTGGTAATGAGTAGCATATTCAATAATACAACGAATTTGTTGAGTTACATGTTCCAATATATGTTTGCAAGTATAGATGTTTTACACTACGTAAACCTTCATATTTGAGGCCGGTTTAATGTTCGATATCATCTAAAAGCTCTGGGTTAGGAAATGTTTTCAATTTTCTATCTTTAATTGATTAATCACAAAAGAAATGGAGTCGATACTGACCCCAAGTTCGATGAAGCCAGAACCACAGTAAAGTAATTCAAGATTTTTATAAGATATCAAAGTTCATGTCAATGCCATTATAGCTCAGAATGAGCCGTTTCAATTTCTTCAAGAGAATTACGGTTCGACAACAACTTGAGAATTAATAGTGTGGCATACTTTGCATTCCAGGTACCTTTGAACCGTGTCATTGGTGGAACCAGTGTATCCAGGTCTCACTTGTGTGAGGGACAATGTGGGTGGTAGGTAAAAGCTGCATCAGTGCATATTTACCTCATTAAACCTAGTTCTCGAATTTTTGTTGTTGGGGCTTCTCATTTACAGAAATGATAAAGGCCTTAAATCCTTCCTAAACACATGTGGCATTTAGGTTCAATATGTTTCCTGCGGGTTGGTCAAGTGTGTTGTAAGATATTGTCTAGTGTGAAATATAAATAAGATAGTTTATTTATCCTAAAAGGCTCTGTTGCATTTATTTGGCCTTATGATCTTTATTTTCTATGATCTTACTACATTTTTTAACACACAGTTTGCTTGTTTGAGTCAGGGTATTTAATGCTATCAACATCCCTCTTTCGGTTGAAGCTGTTTGTGTCTTCACTGCTCCCATCTCTCAGCAAATGCAGCTTGGGCAACATATCTTTTGAAAAGGTTGTTTGATTCTACTTCAATAACTTATGTGTATTTTGGGATCTTGTGCTTCTTTTGTTTAGTGCTAAAATTGTTGCATATTCCATAATAACTATTATTTATACAATGAGGCATTGTTTGATTTGTGTTCGGAAGTTAAAGGCATTGAGTGCGGTACTCAACTGCGATAACCATTGCTAGAATGGTACATATTGTTTTGGATTTTTAGAAACTATAATGTTTGATTTTTTTCTTCCATCTATGCACTTGCGGAGTAAAATGTAGGAATCACTAACAAAAAGATATTATGATTTGTACTTTCGTTTGGAAATTTAGTTTCTGAATTGGACAGTTTTATCTCTAAAATGTTATTAGAAAATAAAGTTAGGAATGGGTCATCTTCTACTTGGATTGGCACGCAATAACTAACGTACTTTTTTTTCTCTTCCCTATTGGAAACTACCTTTTTATAATTCCCATGTTGGCAAAACTCTGTAACTTAGACCTGGCACGAGACTTCCTAAACTTAATTGCCTTACTGATAGCCCTCAAAGAGTTTTGGGCTTGGGTAATGCGTGTTTGCTATTGTCTTTCTGAGGTCTAGGTTGTGATCTGTCTCTCAGAGTTCTTTCTCAACTAATGCAAAGAGATTCCATACATGGCTTAATGTTGATGACTTTACTCTGACATGATAGACGTCAAGCTCGTGATTAGATCCATTTTGGGCAGCCATAAACATGCAACAAGATTAAATTCGATAGTGGCCCATCATAGCCACAAAGGTAAGATTCCCTCTCTAGTCAAATACCACAGGTTAAAGGTGAAACTTGGTTGAGCTTTGTTACAAATGTACTTTCTGGCCCGATGAAAACTTGTCTTCTGTTACCCCTTCGGTCTCGTAACACAGGGGTACATTCCCCTAGGGGTGTGTGTACCACAGGCGGGGACATCATTGCTTCAGGGTACACATAAATGGGTATGTGATGCTCTTGGGATGTATGAGACATCCTTGGACCCCTAGTCAATTGGGGACATCCTTCATGGATGAAGGACATCCACTTAGAGGATGGTTATCCAGTGTCCCAAAAGTTTGAAAAAAACAAATGCAACCTTCCCCAAACAACATTTTGGTACTCAAAATGATTAATCTGACTTGCTTTGTTTTCACATTTGATTGTATTGCAAGATCTGGCGGAGTAGGTAGGCTTTTTGGGAAGTGATTTTAATTTTTAGTGAAGATTTGAGATTTTCTTGTGTGTTGAGCTTGTTTTTCAACTGTTTTGGGTTTGGCAATGCATTTTCTTATGTAGAATTGATTTCTTTGACTATAGGTATTTGGTTTTGAGAAGTGGTGAGTAGTTTTCTCTTGTGGACTTATACTTACAAGAAGTACCGAGTTCTTGTGGGAAGTGGTAGGCCACATTGAGGGAAATAATGTAGCTACTTGAAGAGCATTCTTATTATTATATTTTATTCATTAGTTAAATCCCCTTTGAGGATTAATCATGTCAGTATTGTGTATTTGTTATTGGATTAATCCCAGTTGTGGATTAATCATGCCATTAGGTATATTGTGAGGACCAAATCCCCTTTTACAGATTGGTCAACCAGGACAAATTATAAAGGGCATAATAAGAAGTACGGCCCCAGTGGTTATTATTGAAGACCAAAATTAATTAAAGGTGGGTTTTACCCACCCAGATGAGTGAATGTCGACCACATACGATGTTGATAATTCACGTACCTTGGTTTTATTATATATAGGCTAGCGCCTCACTTCTAAGACACAACTCACTTGCTCATTCTCTTATGAGGCAAAATTTTAATTACCCGGTTGGAGAGGGGGAAAAGAGTGGGCATCATTAGGGGAGGACTATGTCTGTGTTGGTTTAATCCTCCAGAACATTGTACCAGCTATTTATGATAAGGAAGTTTTTGCTGGGTTTTCTGCATGGGGTTTTCCAGGATAAATGCTATATCTCTTAATGATGTATATTTCTCAGTGATCTTGTTCTTATGATGCTCTTATCTGATGAGTACAGGAACTATAATAATGGCATAAACATTAACAGTCCATAGAATTTTCTTTGTTTATTACCATTTGATTCCTGAATTTTAAAGTTTTAATTGAAATATTCATGTTGATCATGGATGAAATATATCATGTATGTATGTACATTTATATGTATATATCATGTCCATGTAGTGTTCATTTGTCCCCACGTCTGGAGAGCATACCTAGTGATGGGGATAGTGTATGGATATATATCTTATATCTCATATGTATGTATGTAAATATATATTGTCTATGGTAATGGCCCTTCCCTACTTATCAACATACCTAGTAATCAGGGATTTGTATAAGATGCTCTGTGACTATACCTGGGACAGTCCTGTACCCACTCTCTCATGCTACTTTACTTAAGGTTCTTAGTGTTGGTCATCGTAGCTTGTCATGTCGATTAATCCCATTATTTTTAACCTTTCGAGGGGCTTAAGGAATGAAATTTTAGCTAAGCATTTCATTTCCATAATAAATCTGCCAGTTCTTCATCTATAGATGGAACGGGAAATATATCTTTAATGGTCCTCTTGTTTAATTTTCTATGGTCAAGACTCAATGCCATTATGGAAGGAGCTGATCCTTAATCTTAAGGAATGAAATTATAGCTAAGCATTTCATTTCCATCATAAAAATTTGTGATTCATTCATAATCAAATTGCATTCATGCAGGATAATATAATTTAATCAAGCAGCCTCACCAGGCTCAAACCATCACTTTTGGGAAGTGATTTTAATTTTTTAGTGAAGATTTGAGATTTTCTTGTGTGGGGCAGCTTGTTTTTCAACTGTTTTGGTTTTGGCAATGCATTTTCTTATGTGGGAATTGATTTTGCAGTTATGGTAAGCTGTTTTGAAGTGTTGGTAGCAGTTTTTCTCTTGTGGACTTATACTTACAAGAAGTCCCAAGTTCTTGTGGGAAGTGGTAGTCCCATGAAATTTTCTTTGTTTATTACCATTTTGATTCCCGAATTTTAAAGTTTTATTTGAAATTTCCCTTTATTTAGTGTATGGGTAAATATGTATATCTCATGTATGTATGTATGTATATATATTGTCCATGTAGTGTTAGTTGTCCCCACGTATGGACATACCTAGTGATCGGGGATAGTGTATGGATATATATGTATATCTCATGTATCTATGTATGTATATATATTTTATATGTAGTATTATCCGTCCCTACTTATCAACATACCTAGTAATCAAGAATTTGTATAAAATGCTCAGTGACTATACCTGGGACAATCCTGTACCCACACTCTCATGCTACTTTACTTAAGGTTCTTCAATGTTGGTCATCGTAGCTTGGCATGTCGATTAATCCCATTATTTTTAACACTCGAGGCTTAAAGAATGGAATTATAGCTAAGCATTTCATTTCCATAATAAATCTGCCAGTTCTTCATCTATAGATGGAATGGGAAATCTATCTTTAATGATCCTCTTGTTTAATTTTCTATGGTCAAGACTCAATGCCCTTATGGAAGGAGCTGATCCTTAAGCTTAAGGAATGAAATTATAGCTAAGCATTTCATTTCCATCATAAAATTTTGTGATTCATT
>SNQJ01S0174520.1:0-20222 GCA_010110895.2 Picea sitchensis | reverse complement strand
AGCGTCCTCAATTTATATCATCCTCATGACCTTTAATTACAAAATAGGTCATTAAAAACAGTCGACAAGGCTGAATTAACAATATTTGATTATTTGTCACATTAAATGCTAAAAAATGCCAAAAATGAGCTAAAAATGGAGACGTCAGGCCCCTATGAGGGAGATGTTTTCCCCTTCAGGGCATAATCATCATCCAGCAAGAAAAACGTTGGCCCCTCTGGGGCTCCTGCAACTTGCCATGTGTGCCAAACAAGCCCAACACACTGCCATCTGCTCCAAAAAATGTCCAGCCTGTCCTGGGTGGCATCCTATCCATCAAGGCCATCATCCCATTTGCAGGGGATGATCCCCATAGGTCAAATCTCTGCCAAAACGTCCTGATGAGGGAGTCCTTCTTATTCTCCATGAAAGGACTCATCATAACTCTATCCTGCCTCTGCCATCCCAGCAACCATCTGATGGGATCTTCAGCCCCATGGAGGTCCGAGCTAATCATCTCCCCATGTGCACTGATCCTCTGGTACCTGTCCACCGGGCATGGTCCTGCACATCAAAAACTACGCCCTCCATGGGCTCATCATTCCTAGATATCATAGCAATGTAAATCATATTTCATCATTAAAGTTATCAAACATATGCATGAAATCCCTAACACATCATCTAAGAGCTCAAATACATTACATAGATCTACTATACAAAGCTAAGGAAACCGACAGAACAACCTATTTGGCTAATACCCACAAGAGATGGAAAGTTTCCTCAAAAGATTATTCAAGCCATGTTTAATGAGGTGATATGGTTTTAGGGATGTCCAGTCATAGTAAGACCAAGGGCTGGTGTTGTCTCTGGGTGCCTTTGTAGGAGGCGAGTTGTACCCATCATGGATGCATTTTTCATGGAGGCCGGAGCTAATCATCTCCCCATGTGCACTGATCCTCTGGTACCTGTCCACCGGGCATATCCTGCACATCAAAGACTACGCCCTCCATGGGCTCATCAGTCCCAGAAATCATAGCAATGCAAAATCATATCCTACCACAAGTTATCAAACATATGCATGAAAACCCTAACACATCATCTAAGAGCTCAAAGACATTACACGATCTACTATACAAATTCCAAGGAACCAACAAGACAACTCCATTGGGCCAATACCCACGTGGAGACGGAAAGTTTCAGCCAATCATCCAGCCATGTTTAATGAGACGATATGGTTTTAGGGATGTCCGTCCCACGCAGTAAGACCAAGAGATGGTGTTGTCTGTGGGTGCCATTGTAGGAGGCGAAGAAAACTACCATACGCATTTTCAAGCCCCTTTATTGCCTTATCTTTCTTTATTGTTTCTTTCTTTTTCTTATTATCCTGACGAAGAGGACAATCGCCTTTGTCTTGGTGGCCATAGTCATTGTTACCCACTAGTATCTTCGCGAGAAATGAGAAGTTGGCCTGATGAGACCCCCTTTCCTTTGGCTACAACCAAATATCACCGCCCGGTTTGGTGCACTCAAATGGTGGCAATTTTACACCGAAGTAAATACCTATGAACATAATGGCCATTTGTGATGAGACCTCCCATCCCTCTTGGTTAGGTCTTCATTTATAAATTTTATCATTTTCTTAGGTTCCCTTAGTTTCATCGAGAGGCTTTTATTGCCTTCTCGGGATCCCTAGCTTACATCTCTAGGTTTTATCTCCTCATGGATTTTATCTTTACCAACCGCCACCCTCGGGCTTTGAAATCTCCCTTCTTCCCACAAGACAAGATACCCTGGAAGGTCATCCCAATGGCCGAATTAGGGAATGGGATGGATGAGCGGGTATATGATGAAAAAGTGATAAAATGGTGGGGATGACGATGGCTCGCGAACTTCAATTCCTAACTTAAATAACACATTAGGTGACGCTATATCAGCAGTTAATTTTGTTTGGTTTGTAACGTTTTTGATTGTCATTCATTTGATATTCTGAGTTGATTACATTCATAGCTTGTTTGATTGTCGTTCTGATTATATTGTTCATTTTTTGACGAAGATATTGACGGTTACCTTGAAATTCGTAATACGTAACAACATGAGTATGAGTTATGCCATTGCGAGCACACAAAGATTTGATTTATATTGAATGCCAGATCTTCTTGTGTATTTATTGAAGAAGTGATTATAATATGTTTTTATTGCAATCATTGACTTCATCAATAATTACTTTCATTAATGCTCATATGTATTAAATATAGTAATTGATATTTTGAGGTACTAACCACTGTAGCACATGCTTTTAGTTTTATTTTCCTTGTCTCACAAACAAAAGCCAACCACCTGAATATCTTCTTCTTTTACTATCATATTGGCAGTATCTGTGAAAGGAAACCATCATCTCGATCCTTTAAACCTTAAAACCTTTCAAAACCCCAGATTACAAGGGACGTCTCCCTTGGACTAGCCACTCTAAATAGAAAGAGCTCTTCCAATGGTGGGGAAGCCTGTTATGTTACTTTGAGCCTGATCTGTTATTAGTTCCTTTACAAACCGTATGATAACATTTTGGCATCGCGTTAAGATGTTATCTATTTCTTGTAGGAAAGGTTTAGATAGCTAGAGTCAAGGCTCAACCGGCGTATCGTGAGCTTCTACCCACTGCCACCTTGATGGGGAGCTCTTTTCTATTTAGGGTGGCTAACTTCTAAGGGAGACGTCTCCAAATAACTGGGTTCTCAAGGAGAAGGGATCAAGTTTTAAAGATCCCAAGCTTTCCTCTCACAGACATCGCCAAAATGATAGGGTCAAGGGTAATGCAAATCCACCGAGAAATGCATCGTTTGGCGCAGACGCTAATAAAGCTAGAAATGTGCCGCAAAGGTTAGTACTTCAAAGTATTAATGACTATCTTTAACATATATGAGCAATATCAAACGTAATTATTGATGAAGTCAATGACTGCAAATAAAAGCTTATATTTTATGTCACTCAACAAATACAAAGAGATAATGGCATTCGATGTGTAAAATAAAATCTTTGTATTATCGCAATGCAAATATGCTCATATAAATATTGTTGCCACGCCACTATTGGGTACATTTAGTGACTCCCCAGTATTAGGTCAAAACGAAGACAATGAGCAGGACGTGCTTGTCAAACAAGCTTATGGATGTAATCAACAACTCAAGGTCTATCAAATAGATGACAATGTCAAAACGTTTAAGGCCAAACAAGTTCTTTAACAGTTATGACGTCACCTATATTGTTGATGTTTTTAGGGTTAGGGTTAGCTAGTCAAAGAGGTGTACATGGACAAATCAACCAATGAAAATGCTTGAAACATCTATGGCTACAAAGATATGAGTCATCCGCAACTTTTAGTCCAAACAAAGTCTAAATAAGGCAAGACGCCATCATCAATTAGGGTTAGTCTAGACGCTTAGGGTTAGTTATAGGGTTCTGGAATCTAAAGAGTTTGAAAGAGTTGTTCTAGCACATAAACCTCAACGCTTTGTTCTTAGACTAAGTCTTGGGTTAATGGAGTCAAAATGGAGAAAATGCAAGATAATGGCCGGTACACCAAACTCAAGGACAAGAGGATTAGGTTTAATGGTGTCGCATGTGGCCACCAAATCAAAATCCTAAGGGAGGATGCTCATTCCGGTGTAGCTAAAGCTAGGCCTCATGCTCCTCCCTCTTCCTTAAGAATCTTTGGCAAAATGGATAGCTATAAAACATAGATTCATGGTTGAAAAGTGTTTCTTCTCGACAAGGTTTTCAAAACCCTAGAAGCCAAACCCTAGTGTAAAACAAATTAGGCCTAGGACGCCTTCTTCTTCAATCTATAATTCAAATCTAATCAAAAAGAATAGCTAGTGTAGCTATATCGGGATAAACCTTCTTTAATCAATGGCTAACAAGTTTTTATCATGGGACATGAAGCCACAACCTTACTCTTGTGTGTGTTGGGTTCCCTAGGTTATCACACAATGATCAAGCATAATAATAACAATGTAACTATGCATGCAATATATTTAATCAACAACCATTCAATCAAGAATTTTGATGAGAAAACACTTACAAATTCACATGAAGAGCATAATCAAACCCTAGTTGTAACACCTCCAAATGATAAAAACACCATGCATAAGCCAAAGATAATCCTTCCAATAGTAGCCACTCCAAGAGCCAAAATAACCAAGACAAGAGCTAAAAAGTATCTCACAAGAGAGCAAGTTGTGTTATGTTCAAATGAGGCTAAAACGCCCTCACTATATCATCTCATGGCCTTTAATTCAAATAGGTCATTAAAAATAACCTATTAAGCAATGACTTAATAATATTCAATTATTTGTCACATTAAATGCTAAAAATGCCAAAATGAGCTTAGAAATGGAGACGCCAGTCTTCTATGATGGAGATCGCCATTCTCTCTGTGGCATAATCATCATCCAAAGAAGCCAAACGCTGGGCCCCCTCTAGGCCTCCTGCATAACCCCAGCCGCATGTGCTTAAACAAGCCCAACACTAATCGCCATCCTCGGCCCGGTGAAAATGTCTGGGCCAAGTGGTCCCGGGTGGCATCCTATCCATCAAGGCTATCATCCCATCTACAGGGGCTGAACCCCATAGGTCAAATCTCTGCCAAAGTATCCCATGAGGGCGCCCTTCTCCATGCAAGGGTTTGGCCACAACTCTGCCTCCGGGCTTCTACCATCCCAAGAATTATCTGGAGCTGGGCTCTTCGTGTACTCATGGAGGTCCGAAAGCACTCATCTCCCCATGTGCACCGATCCTTCGTTACCAGCCACCGGCATGGTCCCAAGATATCAAAGACTCACGCCTATGGGCTCACTGCCCTAGACATCATAGTAAATGTAAATCATATCTCATCATTAAAGTTATCAAACATATGCATGAGAACCCTAACACATCATCTAAGAGCTCAAAGACATTACACGATCTACTATACAAAGCTAAGGGAAACCAACAATACAACCTATTGGGATAATACCCACAAGAGATGGAAAGTTTCAAAGGATCATTCAAGCCATGTGTAATGAGATGATATGGTTTTAGGATGTTCAGATACGTAAGACCAAGGGTTGGTGTTTGTCTGTGGGTGCCTTTTGTAGGAGTACAGCTGTTCCGTCATGGATGCATTTTTCCAAGCCCTTTATTGGGTCTTATCTTCCTTTATTGTTTTTACTACAAGGTCGATGAAGAGGACACTACCTTGGCTTGGTGGCTGAGTCGACAAATACACCACTAGTATCTCGTAAAATTGAGAGAAGGTTTGCTCATGATGAGACCCCTTTCCTTTGGCCATGCAAACCAGTTAGTCACCAGACCGGTTTGCACCGTGATGGTGGCAATGTCATTCCAAGCAACACCTATGAACATAATGGGCTGCCTGATGAGACCTCCCATCCTCTTGGCTAGCCATTGCATTTATTAATTCCATTATTTTCCTCGTGGTCCCTAGTTCTCATCGAGAGGCTTTTATTGCCTCTGGGATCCTCACAATAAGCATCTCTAAGTTTTATTCCCTATGGATTTTATCTCTTACCAACTACCATTTTACCTTCTCGGCCTTTAGCCCTTCTTCCCACAAGACAAGATGTACTGAAGGTCATCCCAATGGGCTTAATTAGGGAATGGATGAGCGGTATAAGATGAAAAGTGATAAGATGGTGGAGAGGACGATGGCTCAGAAATCCCCCTTGGTAGCTAACCCTAACCCTAAAACAACAACAATATAGGTGACGCTTACACTATTAAAGAACTTGTTTGGCCTTAAAAACGTTTTGACATTGTCATCTATTTGATAGACCTTGAGTTGCTAATTACATCCATAGCTTGTTTGACAAATCGTCCTACTCATTGTCTTCTATTTTGACCTAATACTAGGGCCGACATCAAACTTAACTCGCACACAGTGACGCAACAACAATATTTATATGAGTAAATTTGCATTAAGTGATACGATTTGATTTTTACACATTGAATGCTAGGTATTCTGCTTATTTTATTGAAGAAGTGACATAAAATATAATCTTTTATTGTAATCATTGACTTCATCAATAATTACTTTCATTAATGCTCATATGTATTAAAGATAGTCATTGATATTGTGAAGTACTAACCAATCCAACACATTCTTTTTAGTTTTATTTGCCTTGTCTCACAAATGGGCCATCCAATGGAATATCTTCTTGACTATCTCTTTGGCGCACTGTGAAAGGAAACCATCATCTTGATCCTTCATACCTTTAGACCTTTCAGAACCCTGCATTACTAAGGATGTCTCCCTTTGGGATTAGCCACCCAAATAGGAAAGAGCTCCCCATCGAGGTGATAGTGGTGGGGCTCCCCTGCTACGCTTGAGCCTTGAATCCAAGCTATCTAAACCTTTCCTACAAACTCAGGCGACAATAGGTCCAATGTTTTTCCTTGTGATGCACCAATAATATTTGTTAAGAAGAAAGAGAATTCCTTGCAATTTTGCATAGATTACAAATATTTGAACCAATCCATAGAGAAGACTAGGTACTCAATTGTAACGCACCAAATGATGGGGCAAAGAAAAAAATTAAAAAAAATATTAAGGCCTCCTTACACATGAGAAAATCCTCTTTCTCTCTATGGGTTCTAATTTGGAGAGTCTGGGACTCAGCCTGAAACTTTGGTCAAGATTCTCTGAGTCTAAGTCAAAGGAGACTTTGGTGCCGCGCGGTCTATCTCTAAATCGCATTAATGTGCCCCTTTCACTGCTGAGGTCTTATGATACCTCGCGGATCTTCTTCTTCACACTTCTGAAGTCTCGGTTGGAGCAAGTAGCCCCTTTCTTGGCTCTCTCTCCTCAAACGTGACTCTCATGATGATGATGCAATTGCGGGTATGGTCACGAAGCGGTTTGGGTCATCCTAATTTTAGCCTCGCATCCTCAAGTTCTCTCATGTCCTCCCTGACGAAACCACAACAGTATTATGGCCCTACCGATATTTTAAAATTCGTAAGTAAACTCCCGGCCTTGCTAATATTACGGGATTTTCGACCTTATGAGATCTTGATGATGTCTATTTGGAATCACGGTTCAGATATGCCCTCTCAAATATAATGGACCATATGTCCCTCTCTCAAATATACTTTAATTCAGATATGTCCCTCCTAGATCAACGAATGTGATCTCTTCAATTCCGGACTTCTGGGTTTTGAAATCTCAAACCCTACTTCTTCAGTACTTCAAACTTCCGTGAGCTAACGATTTGCGTACACCGGCCCTCTTCGGACAATTGTCTTTCTTCTACATCGGTGTTCACCATTTAATTCAAATCATCAGCCCTATAACTCCTCTTTTCTGGACATTTATCGATTCTTCAGATTTCGTAGGGACTTCCGGGAGATCTCAAGTCTCAAGCCTTCTCCCAAACGAATTTTTAATTGAAGGCCACAATCCTCTTACGCGTGTCCTCCTAATTTGACCATCGAGGATTAATTCAGGTCCTTCCGGAGTCCTTGATCTATTGACAAGTCCCCATGCCAATCGATGGTCGTGATCAAGTCGCGCCATGCTTTCATGACTTTGAGGTTGGTTCACCTCTATTCTAATTCTCAATTTATCGACATTTGCGAGTGTCATATCGACGACTCACAACTCCCACGATCTAACTTAATTCGTGATCAAATCAGCGATTTTATAAGCCAGAATTCTCACTAACTCCACCTTTGACTTCCTCGAGTCGCAAGCCAGCGAAATGTTGATCTCTCACCAATGCCCTCCCCGCATGGATGGTTTTGATGATTTTGGGACTTTGGAACCCCTCGTTCTCCTCGGGTGGTAAATCTCAAGGATTATCAAGTAGTGCACTTTGCACTTTTGATTACGGTCGTTATTTCCTTTTTACACTCGCACTAAAATGGTTGAGATATGTTCTCCTCTGCACTTACTGCTGGTTCCACTGCTGGCTGTCATCTGCATCTTTAACGGTGATTGATCCAATGATCACTATAGCTCCTCCTCTTGAACTTCCACTTTCTTCCCTGATTGGGAAGATCTCAGATGTTTCACAGGTCTAGACCTTCAATTTACCTCCAAAGCTTACGAAGTTGAGACAAGTTCGCCTCTTGGACCATATCTGTGCTTCGGAAAGGCGCTTATCTCTTATGAAATTGGTTCTTAGGGAAATTTTAATTCCCACATACTCTAGCTGGGCATCTTTTCTTGCATTAGATCGACGGTCCATGACCTCCCTTTGATCAATGGAACCGTGAAAAGACATCGCGAACTTTGCTCGGGGTTTAGTTGACCAATGTGCTAATCTTCTCGATGTGTGGATCCTCGACTTCGCTTAACTGACGGGTCAAGGAGGGTCTCGAGCAGATCCCCTTAGGATCTTACTCTGGCCCATACACACATCAAGTACTTCTCGAAGCCTCAGAGTTTAGTCGCCCAACGCATGTAATCTCTTTATGTGTGATCTTGCGAAGACTATAGGATTCTAGGCATGAACGCTTGCGCCCCTTCTTCTAATCTAATGGTCGCGGGATGTGACTTTTGGGTCCCTCCCTACCGGGTCTCTATCTATATTCATCTTCTAAACGTAAAGGATATTCCCTTTTGATATTTGAACCTCACTATTCTTTTTGAGCTTCATTGGCTCTAAAAGGCTTAAGGGTTTTGCACTCTTTCTCTTAACGAACGCTGAAAGTGTTCTTCCCAAGACACCTTATGTTCATTCCTCAACTTTAAGACTTAAGATGGTCTCAAATTTCTTCCCGCCTTGCAGAGACTCTGTGTATACATGCACTACCTCTCCCGAGCTTATTATACTCTGTCCTCGTAGTGATTGCAGGTTTCAACCTCCGCAATCAGGAAGTACTCACGCAACTCTAGGACGGTGACAAAATTATCTGGGAAAGTACTTCCAAGGAATTAAACTAGACCATAAGTAAATCAAGCAAATATGAAAGTTATCAAGGAACGAAACCATACTTCTAACTTAATCATTCAACACAGAAACCATTTATAGGCATACAAATACAAGCATGCAATTCATTATTTTCAATTCAAAGCACAAGGCGTAGCGACACTTATCAAAACTATGAGGCATGATAATGATCACGAGAGGGTGCTCGCTTCACCCAAATCCATAGGCCGAAATAATAAGCTAATGGATTTATCACCAGCCACCCCGAGCTTAGATCACGATACTTTGAGATTCAATCTCTCTCACTCCAAATTAACTGGGGTTAGGGGACTAAGGTTACTCTTCCCATACGTGGAATAAAATGAGTGAAAAATGTTTCTCCTTCTCCCCACTGCTTCCATTCCCCCTCGTGGATAAAACTCACTTTTCACTTCTCAATCCTTCCTCGTGACTCCACGAGTTTTCGCCTCGCTCATGTACCCTCTTTCAGGTCCCTCCTGCCTTCCACGCTACTTCTTTCCTCCCTCAACAAGACTGTGTGGCTCAACTCCCCACCAGGTGGTCGTCCGAAGCCTTCTTGATGTGGGCAGTCGGCCCCATCCCTCATTAACTCTCGAGGGGGCTCTTCCTACTCATTGGGACCCGGATGTAAGAATTCATTCCTTGGTTAGAGGGTTGTTTTGATCTCGAGAAATTAATTCCAAAGATGGTGGACTTTAGTTCCTATGGAGGTTAACGAATCCATTCCCTTTAGTCCCTCCACCACCTTCGCCAAATATCTTTGTGGTCTCACATCCCCTCTTTCAGTAGTCATGAATCACGTAACCATTTTCTATTAAATTAATTAGAATTTACATTCATCGACCTTTCTACATATCCATCAAATCAACCATTCACACTTTTAAGTTTGCCATAGTTCCCCGGCCAATATAGTTATATTTAAAGACCAGGGGGAAATATGGTGTTACATCAATACCTCACATAGATGATCTCTTTGATCATAAGGAAATGAGAATCTATTTTCTAAAAACATGATCTATGATCAAGTTATCTTTGTTTAAGGATTAAGGAAGACAACATTTCTAAGACTCCTCTTCCATATTCAGCTTTGGGCATTATGAGTTCATAGTGGTGCCATTTGTCGATCTAATGCACCAATTGTATTCATGAACATCATGAATGGTGTATTCTAAAAGCACTTATTGTATAGTTCTTTCTAGATGATATTCTCATCTATAAGAATGAAAGGGAACATGAGGAGCACTTGTGGTTAGTGTTTTCATGCTTGAAAAGAAAAAAAATTGTATGCCAAGTTGATGAAATGTTTTTTCTTTCATAATGGACCTAGAAAAGGTGAAGGCCATAATGGATTGGCCGTCAAAAAAGGTCCAAGGAGGTGTGAAGATTCATGGGTCTAGCAAGATATTATCAAAGTTTTATCAAAGATTCTCAAAGATTGTGAGGAGATGGAGTGAATTGATGAGTGAGTATGATTTTGGAATTTTATACATCAAGGTAAAGGAGAATGTGGTGGTCGATGCCCGAGTAGAAGTTTGTGGGATCTTCCATGCCTTAAAGGTCAATTTCAGTGAGCAAGTGTTGGGACAACTTCTTGGAAATAGATGGTATTTGATGGTTACTTCAACACTTCAAAATGAGAGACATGACCAAAACATAAATTTGAAGGATATTTCCTCGAAGTGGATGGATTGTTGATATTTCAAGGGTGGATGTACATTCCCAATGAAGGGGATATTTCAAGCACTATCGTTGAGGAAGCCTAGGTCATCACCACCAGACAAGACTCTTACAATTGCATGGAATTCCTAAGTGTCCAAATGAAAACTCATTTCTATGGATTTCATTGTGGTATCAAGCACTACATCAGAAATGAACAAATGTAATTTGGGTGGTAGGTGATAAACTAACCAAAAGGGCACATTTCATATTATTCAAGAGATGGAGGAACATGTGATTTTGATATAGACATCGGCTAAGGGAAGCTAGCACAAGACAACAGGAAGATATGTTGATGTACGAGGGACTCCATGAAAGTTATGAGGTAGGAGATTATGTTTTTATTCATAACATGCCTAATAATAGAACCATTCGGTTTGGAAAGAGGACAAATTTGTCACTCTGATTTATAGGGTTGTTTACAATTATGGAAAGAACTAAACTAGTTTCCTATTGTCTTGTATTTCCATCCCACTTAGATAAAACACATGAATATTTTCATGTATCTATATTATAACATTATGTTTCTAACAAATCTCACAAACTTCACTTGAAGAAATTCGTGTCATGGCTAGATGGGAACACTTTGGTCGAATCCATTACGTATATTAGATCATGAGTTCTATTAATCAGCCTCATGGACCTGGTTATCCAATTGGACAAGTATAGCCTAGGATCTTCTACTTGATCAAGGAAATTTTATGGACTATATATCTATCTATGGGCTAATTTTTCCATTCTTTCTAAAAACTTATTCACAAATGCTATTTTTTTTTCTGAAAGTCATTCACCCAAAATCTATGGAATAAAATTATTTATCTTAAAACCAACCCAAATTTTATAAAAATATATAAAATCCTTAGAAATTTGAACATTTTACAAAAAATACTATCTAACATTCTTTTATATTTGCATTACCACAATAGTAAAATCTCAACAAAGTTCTACATTGTGAGATAAATTTACATCCTTACTCCACATCTTTTTTTTTAATATAACTTTGGGACAATTTCTCTGAGATAAATTTACATCCTTACTCCACACTTTTTTTACTATAACTTTGTGACAAAGTATAAAACCCTAGTTTTATTTAGGCATGAACAATATGTATTTCACATGAAATACATATTGTTCATGTAGAATGATTACAGTTTAGCATAAAGGCATGTAAACGTACATACATATGTGAAGATCATAAATAATTATTGTTTATCTGATTAATAATGAATATTGTGCGATTTAGTTTCAACATACAATTTTTAAATGAATGCATCCTAATAAAATTCTTATTTTGAAAAGAGGGTGGGCCCGATGCTAAAGTATGTCGACAAAGTATGGGCATCTATAGTGTAAGAACATCGGGAGAAGGAACCGTGGAAGACTCCGTAGACTTCTGATACACTGGCATCCAAATGGTCGGTATCTATGTTTAGTGTAAGAACGTCCTTTGAAATAAAAGGTTTTACGTTTACGTACATGATACACCAATAAAAGTTTTTACGTTTACGTACATGATACACCAATAAATTAAAGGTTTTACGTTTACGTACATGATACACCAATAAAAGTTTGGTGTAACGACATTATCTGGTGATGTTATCTTAAGTTGTCATCCATCCCATGGGACAAATCGGTGTAGTCCACGGGCAAGAAGTTCTATATATACTAACAGGGTTCTACTGCATATTTAAGGCCAGCAATATCCAGCCTGTTCATATATAGTAATAGCGTTTTACCGTATATTTAAGGCGAGCAATATCCAGTCTGTTGCATAATTTTTGTGCTACCAGGTGTACATTGGATGATGGATGTCAATGGATATGAAGGATGATGGATGTCAATGGATATGAAGTATATGGTGAGAGTGCCATATCATGCCAACACCTTTTTCGGTCTCTTCTACCGCCTTAGATTGTGACAACCATATTTATGCCAGCACCTTTTCCGGCCTCCTCTACCGCCTTAGATTGTGACAACCATATTTAAGACGAGCAATATCCAGTCTGCTGCAGAGTTTCTTTGTGCTACCAGGCTCGTGCAGATTGGATGATGGATGCCAATGGATATGAAGTGCATGGTGAGAGTGCCATACCATGCTAGCACTTCCTCTGCCGCCTTAGATTCCGGCAACCATTTTCAGTCCGTTTCGAATCCAAACGCAGTCTCTATTTGCTTGATTCTCGCCATCCACGGACCTGCATAGCATTAAACATTGTCAGCTCTATAAGCGCCCACAGACAGTCCTGTGAAGCGTGAGGGGACTGCATTGTCAATTTGAATTTGAATCTGAGCGCGCCCATTTGAATTTGAATCTTAAATCTGAGCGCGCCCATGATATTTAGCTTTCTCCTCAGCAGTGGTAATTTGGAATGGTGGTGAAACAGATGCAAACCATTGGTATGGTGGCTACTGGTAGGCATCATCGTCAGTCGTGACGCTGATGCTTCCAGTCCCATTGAAGAGGTCGAATCCTTCCAAAACAGCGTGGGTAAAGGCCATCCCACATCTTGGCTAATTATACTCTGCCATCGCACAAAATCCTGCAAACTAGGGATTCCACGTAGGAGTCTGCCCCACTATTGGCACCGGCGGCCATTTCAGCAATGAGGGATTGAGTTTGTTGTAGAGAAATATTTTGGCCTTAGCCGATAATATAATCGATGCCCTGCTTGTGGACGCGAGAGGTAATGTTTTCAACAAGCCAGAAAAGGGAGAAGTGTTTTGGGCTCTGAGGGGCGAGGGCAGCTAGGGCGTCATTGTTTCATGGAGAATAAAGCTCGTCGCAGTCTCTCTCTTGGTCACCGTCTTCAACGAGGCCAAAACGGGCAAGAAGTAGTGACGAAGCAGTTCACCGATGGTAGTCTCGTCGCACCATCGGTTGACGAGGATCTACTTATTCGTGTACCTAACTAAAAGGAGGCCAGCGTGATGTTATGCTCGTTTTCAGTGGATGTATCTCTGACCCCTCATCAACTCCTCCAAACTGTGAACCAAAGCTTTCCGGAATTGGCCATGGTCTCCACCGAGTGTAAAGAGACTAGCTAGATGGGCTCCATATCCTACATTGGATCCACCAATACCACCCAACAGGTTTAATTTCAACAAGAATTATTTCAAAGCAAGGTTGGATTTCATAAAAGCCCCTATCCCGCCTTCGGCCTTCAATGGACCATGGAAATTTCTGGAACAAGAGCTCAATGCTACCATTATTTTGGCTCCTCCACGAGAAAGAAATTATCAAATAAAGTTCTCTAAGATTCCATTTGACAACGAGATATAATTTTTTACAGGGATACATTGGCGTGTTATTGAAAACAGGATCCCCTACTCTACTACTTTTCTCTACTACTTTTCTGTGTCGAATGTAATGGTGTTTTACCATGAGATTTCTCAATGTTAGCACGTTGGAATTCAAATCTATATTTGCTGAAAGTATGGGTTTTCTTGTGTTGACAAGCGAGTGAGAAATATAACTATAGTAGGGTAGTCTTTGCTTGTTGCTAGTGGGCAGTGCCTTTTTCCTTTAATATGATTTTAAAATCTCAGTTTTATTAATGTTCACTTTTATTAATGTTTACTTATTGTTAAAACTGAAAAGTTACCCAATATAATGTCATCAAGAATTTAGAAATTAGAATAAATTAAAAAAATGCCATCAAGAACTTAGAAATTAGAATAAATTAAAAAATAAAAATTATCGCTCTAAAGGCTTACACCCATTGACAATGGGCAGATTTAATAGGATTTAGTGCTTAATAAGATTTCTATGGACATGATTAAATAAGGCTAGAATATTTTAGTAAGTCAACAGTAAATGGTCAGGATTTCAATCATTAACTTCCTAGCTATTATAAAGACATTTAAGATTTTTACATTTCTACCTAATCATATTTAAAAATTACTTTGATAGCTAACTCCACTTAAGTATTAACATAAATTAAAATATTAACCTTATAAAATGAAGCCCAACCGCCATTTGTTAATAGATAAAATTTACTACTCTTTTAAGGATTATCTTATCAACCTTTCACCGCTCACCAGCAACTATTTTGTCGTTGTGCTAGTATTTCATATCTCACATCTTTTTGACGATGTGTCATTGAGGGAAATTTGGTTAAAGTTATCATGTTATTGACTAGGATGATAAGATTCATATTATCTATAATGCAATGGGACGGAATTACCATAATAACATTTCTTTGAATATAGTTAAATAATTATTATTTCAAGTCAATTATTACTTTAATTTAAATTGGCAAAAATAAATTATGATATTCATATAATAAATCATATTTAAATAAGTGATAAATTAAATTTAAAACATCATATCAAATTCTTATTTTAATTATAAATAATAATTCAAATTCATATTTTTAGTTATAAATAATAATTGATATGTAAAAGTGTTCAATAGAATCAACTTATGAACCTTGAACATAAATAACACTTGATATGTAGGAGTGTTCAATAGAATCAACCTATGGACCTTAACATAAAATGGATTAAAAATTCAACCAAATTTTATTATTAAAAAAATTATTTTCATTTTAAATTTGTCGTAACATTTTTGCCTTTAAGATTTATATATATATATATATATATATATATATATACATTTTAAATATGTTCTTAATGATTTGTTTTGCAATGAGGTTTTAGGTTGTATTTTAAATGATGTTTGTAATTCTAAGCTTTCAAAAAGTTGAGGTGTTATTGATGGCATCTTTTTCCAATTTTTTGAGGGTTGATTTTAAATGATCTATTATAAAAGTACCAGTTGTTAATGTTATGGGTTTCAAATAAGTTACACTTTGAACTTAAAAAAGGGAGGCACTACTAGGATTCTCACTTTTTTATTCTCACACATTTTAAGTTTTGTAAGTTATAAATGATACGGTGCTGTTAAGACCATCCCCATCTAAAAGTTGTAATTTTGAGTCCCCCAACCAAAAAAATGAAGGTTCATGTTATGACACTTTTTATTCGGGGTTGATTTAATGCTTTGTTGGAAACATTATGAAATTTTTAAGGCCATGGTTGCAAAATGTGGTACTCTTTGACCTCGAAAATGGTGGCAACTGGGAGAAGCACCACTTTTCAATTTAGAGATTGATTTTAAGATTTTTATTACCAATGATATAAGCATATATAGAGTTCTCATTTTTAGGTCAAAGCTCTAATTAAGTCGTTAATTGTGTTACAACTTGAAAAAGGTGAACACATACAACATCCATGATGAATAGAAGTGGTTCAAAGAGGAGAAAAAGAGCTCATATGAGAATGAAAAAGACAAAAGTAATGGTAAAAGTTTTTATGGCCTTTAGATGGATAATTCAATGAGCTTTGTAAGCTGGCATGGGGACATCGAACCATTGTAACTATTTTCTATAGAAATCAATAAGAAAGAGAGAAAATGAGTCCAACATTGAATGGTAGTTTTACTGTAATTAGGTTTCTACTTTAAATCCTTATGTAATGTTTAAATGGATGTTGGTGATGTATTTCTATGTTGTACATTGTAGAGCTAGTGTATTTTGTTTAGTTATTTTATGTATTGTTGTGGATTGTATTGATATTGATTAAGTGATTATTATGTAGAAGAGATGAATATAAATGTTGTGAATCATTATCATGATATACCATTCTATGCAAATGTCAGCTAAATGTAAAGATATTTGTGTACTCGAGAGTTATGCAAAGAGGATATGTGCAAAGAACCTGCATTGGAATTATAATATTATAGCATCCCTAACATCCTAATCGTCAGCTATGCCACACACGATTTTTTTAATCAGACAATATTTAACATACAAATACTCTACAAATACACATATTTATATAGAATAATACAAACACAAATGCACCAGTATAACAGAAAACCCATAAAAACGAATGCATAAATAATGATGTACCACATAATTTAACACACAATTGATACTTATCTTGATAAAAATACCACCAACTCCGTGAAGACCCTCCACATTCCTCCCAGCCTTAGACCACACTCTCGCATCCTTGTAGGCAGTCACCTTCCCCTCAATGTTGATTCCTTTCGTAAGCTTTTGGCCTCCCAAGGCAAGAATCTTCTAGTGGTTGAACCTCCCATATTTGTTAAGAAACTCACCTGATCCTCGAGATAGAATTATTTCCACTCACGCTTATGCGTGTAGTAGTCTCCCTTGTCGATCGAGGGCCCGTGGGTCAATTCATGTGGTTTCTGGCCATCACCCAAACTACGACAACCGATCTAAAGAAACCGGCATCCACATCAAAAGTAGTGTAACTCGTTGGCGCGTTAGGAAGATGATTCTTTATCTCGAATTTATCTCAGGGAAGACATAGACCCTTACATTCAAAATGGACCCATTTTGAACTCAAGGACTGTATCTAAACCAATGGACACCAGGATTTGATCTGGTGGTTGAAGTGCCAAAGGATGTCCCATTCCGGGTCAAGCTACCAAATCTCCTGATCCACTGCTGGAACCCTACTTCACTCAAGCAAATCGAAAATGGACTCGGCCAACACATAGATATGCATTCCCAAAGACGTTATACTCTTTGCTACGCATTCATGTGGTAGAAGGGACTTAGAAGAGGGTCTCTCTCCGTATAACTGCTAAAGGTTGGAGAATGGTATCATTACCAGAAACTCGATTACGAAAAGTTGTCATTAAAATGTAGAGGCTGCCACAAATATGGCCACTTCCAAAGAAACTGCCCTAAGAACCTGCAAAATGAGAAGGAAAATGAGAAGGTTGGCAACAACTAAGAAAGGTAAGACTGCAACAAGAACAAAAGGACAAAGGAATGAAAAGACAACACCAACACAACCCACAAAAAATGAAACCCAATCAAGAGTAATGGTGGAAAATGTACCCAAGAAATCCAGGATAAGGGCCATGCAATTAGAAAAGTAGGAGAAAACCCATGTGAAGATCCTCACAGAGGACATGCAAGGAAATCACCAAGAAAAAGGAAGCACCAAATGCAAACTTAAGAAGAGTAGGGAAGAACACGGGCAGAAATAATACCTGACTGGAAACAGGGGAAGGAGAGGTCTCCTCTGATAGCAATTATGAGGGAGTAAGCAACACTATTCTAACCCCAAAGAAAACCTGTAAGGGAAGGAAATTCAAAAAAGAGAAGGAGATCATGAGACATACAGAGACATCCTAAGTGGGTCGCAACCAACAATAAGATAGTTGATCAATGTAATACATACAAGGAAGCACTCTAGGTCTTTGTAAGGAGTCCAAACTCCCCCCCCCTAGGTAAGCCATGAAAATAACCTCCTGGAATCAGAGGTTTCGGCAAAGAAATAAATGAAAAGGCGCTCAAAGACATCACGCACTCTAAAACCGATCCTTCTACCTAGGAGACCAAGATGGAAGAGAAAAACTTCCTCAACAGAACAAAAGAAATTTGGAAATTCAATCAAGGAATAGCATAAAGCACAAGAGGTTCCTCATGAGGTATCGACACTATCTGGAATGCCCAAAAGTTTGATCTAATTAAATTTGAAACCAGCACACATTAGATCTAATCCAACCTTCTTCACAAAGAAATGGGACTTACCTGCAAGCCTTTTTAACCTTTATGTTCCAAATTTCATTGGAAGAAAAAAGATTGTTGGGACACCCTAAAGGAATACTTGCTCAAACCATTTAGACAATATCACTCATAGGGGATCTAAATCAACCCAGCTACAACCGAAAAGGGGCTCCATGAAGATCCAACGTAGAGAATGGGTCAAGATATTATGTCAATCGAACCTGAAGATGTCAAATTTCTTCACAAATGACATCAGAAGGTTATACGACAACTATGATGATGGGTTTTCTCTCACATTATGGTGTTGGAATAGGTCGGTCACAGCTTGACAGTTGCTATGTTCACACATCATGACATCGGTGAAATATTCGTGGCTCATCACAAAAATCCGCCTTGAGGTTTGTCCCATTGGCACAAGTTGGGTTGTGTACATCACATTGTGACAATGTGGCTGTGCCCCATCCCATTGCAACTTTTGGAAATGCCCATCACAGCAACATTAGATATGTAGACCACATTGCAATGTGAAGATATATCCGTTGCATTGAGATGATAGGCCCATATTCATCACATTGCTACAACAAGCAATGAAATAATAATATATTTAGACTTTTTCAAATATTTATTAATAAAATAATATGAATACATAAATTGTATTTTTAGTTTTATAAATTGTAATTAGATTGTTTCAAATATTTATTAATAAAATGATATGAATACATAAATTGTATTTTTAGTTTTATATATATTTTTAAATATGTATTTTTTTTTTTTTTTTTTTTTTTTTTTATATTTAAATTTTTATTTATTTTTCTATTCAATGTAATAATAGTAGTAAACACTATCTAATAAATTAATTTTGACTTTGAATATCTTTGCAAAACATATTTTATGATTAAAATTATTCATACATCATTATCCCACATAATGAATTTTTTATCTTATTAAATTTACACACTTGGCTTATTTTAAATTCCTTTAAATTTCACAATCTCACATTAAATATTAAATATAAGTCAAAACAATAGTTATTTTTTTAATACATATCTTAACTCTAAAACAAAATCCAATTCCATTAATACAATATATCCACTTTTATTTTTTTCATTTTCTCTTAATTCAAAAATATAATAAAATCCAATTTAATTAAAAGATTAGTTTATTTAAAAAACCGGTTTCTTATTTATTTTTGTCTTTTTTATTCTCAATTCAAAATATAATAAAATAATAAACATTAAACTTTTTATTTTTTCTCATTTCTTCTTAATTCAAAAATATAATAAATAATCTTATTTAATTAAAAAATTAGTATATTTAAAACCGGCTTCATTTTTTTTTTTTATTCTCAATTCAAAAATATAATAAAATAATAAACATTAAAGATTTAAGAAAATGTACACAAACGATTCCTTTTTGGCTTTTTATTCTCAATTCAAAAATATAATAAACAATAAGCATTAAAGATTTAAGAAAAAGTAAACAAATTATTTTTTTTTGTTTTTTTATTTTCAATTCAAAAATATAATAAACAATAAGCATTAAAAAATTTAAGAAAAAATACACAAATTATTCCTTTTTGTCTTTTTATTCTCAATTCAAAAATATAATAAACTATAAGAATTAAAAAATTTAAAAAAATTACACAAATTATTCCTTTTTTTTTTCTATTCTTAATTCAAAAATATAATAAACAATAAGCATTAAAAATTAAAAAAAAATACACAATTTTTTTTTTTTATCTTTTCATTTTCAATTAAAAAATATAATAAACAATAAGTATTAAAGATTTAAGAAAAAGTACACAAATTATTCCATTTTATTATTTTATTTTCAGTTCAAAAATATAATAAATAATAAACATTAAAGATTTAAGAAAAAATACAAAAAAAATATAATAAACAAGAAGCACTCAAGATTTAAGAAAAAGTACACAAAGTAAAGGTTTCATAGATATATGAACATTTTATTAAATAAAAATTTAAGAAAATATGATAAAAAAATAAAAATAAAAGTTTCATAGATATAA
>SNQJ01S0174519.1:20093-40026 GCA_010110895.2 Picea sitchensis | reverse complement strand
AGACCATATCATGATCTATATTCTTTTGATTCCAAGAAAGTCAAATGTCTTGGGCTTATGAAAGATGTGGTTGTAACTCTTTCCCAATTACCTATGAAGAGTGTGGTGTTAGATGTTATCGTGGCTGACATACCACCAAAATTCGGGATGCTTCTTTCAAGATCTTGGGCTAAAAAGGTAGGTGGCACTCTGCAGATGGAGCTAAGCTATGCAACCATACCTGTTTTTGGTGGCGAACAATGGAGATTATAAAGAGAAATTAGGTTGGCTTATTTGGTAAGTGATCACGATAATCCCACTAATCATCCTATATATGTTGTAGACAATGATCTGGGTTCTTCTATTTTTCATATGGATGAGGAAATGGCAGAAGTATCAGTCAGTAAGTCAATAACTGCAGTAGGAGATAGTGAAGACCATTTTGTTTGGAAAATGTATTTTGATGGGGCTTGTTCTAAAGAAGGTTCTAGAGCTGGTATTGTCTTCATTTCCCGTACCAAGGAGGTTATTCCAATGTCATATAAACTTGAATTTGACACCACTAAT
This sequence comes from Picea sitchensis, assembly GCA_010110895.2. Lineage (NCBI taxonomy): Eukaryota > Viridiplantae > Streptophyta > Pinopsida > Pinales > Pinaceae > Picea > Picea sitchensis. Next base: position 39,480 of record SNQJ01S0174519.1, on the reverse strand, counting down.
AACATCAGTGAGTATGAAGCTGTGTTGTTAGGTTTGAAAGCTGCAAGAGACATGGGAATAAATAAGTTGTCTGTTTTTGGAGACTCTGAACTTATTGTTCACCAGGTTAGAAACATATATCAAACCAAACAACAAATATTGAAACAATACATAAATGAGGTGTGGGATTATGTGGATAATTTCTTCTTGGCATTCAATATTACTTTTGTTCATAGGAATTTAAATCGGTAGGTTGATTCTTTGGCATTTGCAGCAAGCAAATTTAAAACTCCGATGTTTCCTTATCTGAAGTTTCAAATTGAAGTTAGACACACACCTTCAATTCCAGATAATATAAAACATTGGCAGGTTTTTAAAGATGATGAGGAAATTTAGAGATTTTTTAAAACCATTGAATAGTTTTCTAATATTTCAATTGATCAAGATGACGAAGATGAAGAAGCAAAAATACACACTGCAAAAATTATTCAAGATATTATTGTTGGTCACAAGATCATCGAATTGAAGACAAACCATTTGCCTAAGGGTTTGGTTCCATTATAAAGGTTGTTCGATCATAATGATGTCTCCAGGAAGGTTGTTATCCAAATAGAAGAAATAGATGTGGAAGACTGTGACATTAGCTCAAATGCAAATCCCAGGTTGGTAAAAATATCCAGGAAATTGTCAAAAAAGCAGAAGGAAGCATATATTGAATTAATGAAACAATATTCAGATATATTCACCTGGTCTTATGAAGATCTGAAAGTGTTTGATATAGAAATTATTCAGCATAAATCCCTCCGAAACCTGGATCAAAACCTGTAAAATAGAAATTCAAGGAATTCAATCCTTTACTGTTACCAATAATAGAAAAGTAGTTGAAGAGGCTACTAGAAGCAAAAATCATAGTGCCACTAAGATACTTAGAATGGGTAGCGAACCTTGTGCCCGTCAGGAAAAAGAACCGAGAGATAAGGCTCTATGTAGACTTCCAGAATCTGAACAGGTGTTCTCTGAAAGACAATTATCCATTAGCAAAAATGGATTATATCTTACAAAAGGTTGTCGGCGCAAAGAGAATTTCTATGCTTGATGGATATTCAGGGTACAATCAAATATCAGTAATGGAAGAAGATAAAAAGAAAACAAATTTTACCACTCCTTGGGGCACCTTTATGTACGAAAAGATGCCTTTTGGGTTGATGAACGCTAGAGCTACATTTCAAAGAGCTATGGATATAGCTTTCATTGGCGAGAAAGATAGATTTGTGGTGATTTACCTTGATGACATCACTGTATTTTCAGCATCAGATGAAGAACATTTACAGCATTTGAAGCAGACCTTTGAGAAATGCAAGAAGTACGACATATCACTTAATCCCAAAAAATCACATTTTTCCACGGAGGAAGGTAAGCTTCTTGGACATAGTGTTTTGCCTGAAGGAATTAAAATAGATCCAGAAAGAGTAAAGGCTATTCAGCTAATCGACATTCCGAGAAATAAAAAGTCAATTCAGTCCTTCATTGGTAAGATTAATTTTTTAAGGAGGTTTATACCTAACTTTGCAGAGATTGTCAAATACATCACTAACATGTTGAAAAAGGATGCAGAAACTAAGTGGATACCGGAGGCAAGAGGATCCTTTGAAAGGATCAAACAAGATATTGTTTAGGAACCTGTTCTAATTAGCCCATATTTTTTTAAAGAGTTTATGATTTTTTCATTTGCATCAGAAAATACCATAGCCACTGTTCTTCTGCAAAGAAATGAACAAGGTCACGAGCAGCCTATCTCCTTCTTTAGCAAAATCCTCAGGGATTCTGAATTGAAGTATGATCTAATAGAAAAATAGGCTTATGCCTTAGTAAAGGATTTAAAATCTTTTAGAGTGTATATTCTTCAATAAAAAATTACTTCTTATGTCCCAAGCAGTGCGGTCAAAGAAATATTGGTTCATCCTGATTGTGAAGGTAAGAGGGGGAAATGGATAACCAAAATCTTGGAATACAATCTCACCATAAAGCCTACCCAGTTGATAAAGGGACAAGGCCTCGCCAAATTAATGACAGAATCCAATTACAAAGCACTTGGATTATACCATCTTTCATACATGACACAAGACTCTTCTGTACAGATTGAAGAAATTGATTTACAAATAAACAACAAGTATGTTTCTTCAGAATGGTATAAAGACATCGTATTTTTCTTGCTGAATTTTCAATCTCCCCCAGAATTGGATAAATTAAAATACATATCATTAAAGTTGAGAGCTGTAAAATATTGTATTGTTGATCAGATCTTGTTTTGGAAAGATCCCAACGATTTTCTGTTGAGATGTGTGGACGAAAAGGAGGCTAAACAAATATTTCAAGATCTGCATCATGGTGTCTGTGGAGGTCATCATCATTGGAAGGCTACTACCTTCAAAATTCTTAGAGCAGGCTATTATTGGCCAGTTCTATTCTCAGATATTTTTGCTCAGGTTAGGGCATGTGAACCTTGTCAAAAATTTGCCGGGAAGCAGAAACTTATATCTATGCCTTTGAAACCAATCATTGCTCACAGACCGTTCCAACAGTGGGGATTAGATTTCATTGGAGAGATTAATCCCTCCTCATTAGGGAAGCATAGATGGATTCTTACGGCCACCGATTATTTTACAAAGTGGATAGAAGCAATTCCGACTCGAAATACTACAGACAAGGTAATCATGGAATTTCTAGAGGGATATATTTTTTCCAGGTTTGGTTGTCCTAAAAAATTGGTCACTGATAATGCACAAAATTTTAAGTCGAATTCCATGCTTAAATTATGCAATAAATACAATATCAAATTGGTTCATTCTACTCCCTACTACCCCCAGGGGAACGGATTAGTTGAATCTTCCAATAAGACACTGGTAAGGATTATCAAAAAGTTGCTGGCAGAAAATAAAAAATCATGGGATTCCAGGTTAAAGTTTTCTCTATGGGTTGATCGCATTAGCAACAAGAAATCTATTGGGACATCTCCCTTCCATATGGTATATGGAACAGAAGCTATCCTTCCAATTCAATTGGGCCTGCCAGTCTTGAAGTTTCTGCAAGAAGAACAGGAAGAACCCAATGATGTACAAAGAAGGATTTTTCAGCTCATTGAAGTTCAGCAGGCTAGAGAACAGGTTAACCAGAAAGCTACTGCTCATCAGAACAAAATCAAGGCTACATTTGATAAAGGAACTAATAAAGATGTTTTCAATGAAGGATATTTGGTGTTGAGATGGGATGCTAGGAGAGAAGATAAAGCAAAACACAGAAAGTTCGATAATCTATGGTATGGTCCTTTCAGGATAACCAAGGTAATGAACAATAACACTTTTCTCCTACATAATTTAGATAATGCTGAAATTTTTGGGGACCCAGTGAATGGGAGGTTCTTGAAGCATTATTTCAACTAAAGGTTCGACAGGTTAGAGTTAGTACAATAGGTTTTCTTTCAATAAACACTCCATATACCCAATGGACTTGTTTGTATAGTTATGCTAAGAATAAAAGACAGACAGTCATAGGGGAATTAATGAATCAGAGATGAAGAAAAGGCAATGGTCTACAGTTCTTGGAGTTTACTATCAAAACTCCATCCCCGGAAGGAGCCAATGTTAGTCTCTAATTTTGTCTTGGTTTAGTGAGAAACCCTTGTCCTAAAACCTCTTTACCCATTCCTCATTTTCTGTTTTTAGTTGTTTTCTATTTTTAGATTTTGGGTATTTCATGCTTTGCATTATAATCTTTGATGATTTTTTTAAGTTTGATTTTGAAAAAACATTGTTTAAATTTGAAGAGTCTCCTTTTATGCCGTTGGAATTTTAAAATTTCAAGTTGTCAAATGCGCTACGGGAATAAGCCTATTCCTGTAGCACCAAATAATCATGCCATAACTTGCGCCTGCCATCCCGATTTAGTTATGATGAAACGATTCATGAATTGAGAGTTCGTGTGCTCCCACGAAAGCTTGGCAATCATTTCCAAATCCAACAGTTTCAGAACATAATTGTTATGCACACATGCAGGGTTCATTTCAAAATCACCTGTTGTTTGATGATCATTATATGTTACCTGTTCGAGTTGGCTTAATTTAGCCTTGCAGGGAGAAATACAGGTATCCATTCAAAGCAACATAATATACTAACAATTGCAGGTAGTGAATTTGGAACCCAAGGACGACGGTTGCAGAATTGAGTTTAATGGAACCAAAGAGGAGAGGACAAGTCGTCAGAATAGAACCAGAAGGTGTCAAACTGCTTGAAGCCTATCCTTAGATCGCAGAAAGATTCAGAGACGCTGGGTGGTTTGATTTCCTCACCACATTTCAAGGTTATGATGAGCAGGTTTCAATGGAATTTGCTCTGAACTTCGATGGCCACAAGGTCGAAATCAGTAAGATGTTGATGTTGGTGACAGAGAAGACCATAGAAAAGGCTTGCAGGCTCGTGGTTGGAGGGGAAAGATGGAGGAATAAGGAGCATGTGGTTACTGAATTTGTAAATCAATTCCTCCTTCCAGATAAGCAGAATCTAGATTGGAGAAGGGGAATACCTCGCAGTTGGGTTTGACCCGAATGGCACACTGCTCTGGTGGTGATTCACAGATACATCACATGTGAAGGGAGGTTTTCATTGGTCTACATCTACCATATCAGAATACTGATGCATATAAATGGTGATTACCCTCTAAATCTTCCTTATTTTCTGCTTAAAAGTTTGACAAAAATGTCCAAGAAAGTGCAGTCAATTTCCACTAATGCTAAAGGTAGTTTGTTCCATCAAGTCCCGATTAAAACCCTAGTCATGTATTCCCTGAATGAATTAAAGAAGCCCTGGAACTGCCTCACGCAATCCTTAAAACCTATTACTCAATCTAATAAGCAGAAAAAGGGTAGAGGAAGGAAAACTAATTAATATAGTCGAGATATTTCTGATGAAAACCCTGTGAAAGATGAATCTTCTGATATCAAGGTAACTAAGAAGAGTAGAAGTAAGAGACCTAGATGGGAGCCTGAAATTGAAATGATTCCTGAGGAAGATGTTAAAGGAGAGTAGGAGTCAGATAATGATCAGGTTTCTCAAACTAAAGTCAAGTCTGAAATGCCATCGACCAACAAAAGGAGTGTTGCAATCAAAGGAAAAAAGGATAAAGGTGTGTGTGTATCATAGAAACCTCGGAGAAATTTGACCAGGGCTACTAATAAGTATAGGATGAAGTCAAAGGCAATGTTCAATCCGTCAATCAAAGAATAAAACACCATAATCATAGAAGATGATTCTGAGGATGTTGAAACAAGCACCAGAAAAAGAGCAAAAAAGACCCCATTTCCCAAGAAATCTGTCAGCAAAGGAAAAGGAATACTTACACCACCTACACGCCCTATAACGAGAGCTTCAACTAGATTAGAAAAGGCTAAAGAGATGGCTAAAGGCATCAGTGAATTCCCTGAAGAAAAATAGGATTACTTGGAAGACTCAGATTACTTACCAGATGTACCTGGAGCTTTAGATTCATCAAGTTCTCAAGAAGAACATAGCTCAGAATTAATCTCAAAATACTAGGTTAAAGACAAGGAAACTATTGTTACCTTAAATCTGAATGAAACTGCACCTTCTGAAGATTGTTCAGGATTCAGGGTTGAGATAAGAACTGATAAGGAAAAGATTAAGGAATTTCAGAAAACCATAAAACAATTAAAGAAGGAAAAGATGCAGATAGAATAGTGGAATGCTCGCCAGCAAGAAAGGAGTCAAAGTCTTAAAAAGAAGAAGAAGGAGCAAAGGGAATTGCTTAAGGAACTCAGTTAAATCAATTTCAGACTTTACTGCCACAATGTTGTGTTAACCACGAAGCTCAAGTAGAAAAACGCCAAAGCCACTGCTGTGATTTTATCCTAAAGGTAACATGAAGATTTGTTACAATTTTGTTTAATGGTTCTTTAGGAGATATGGCAAATATTACTCGTTTTGATCAGGAAGATGCTAAGACTTCGATCTGTTTTACAGAGTCAAACAAAATCCCTATTTTGTAGAGTCAAATGTAAAGTTGGCAATGTTTGTTATATCAAGCTGTTGAGTTGTGGACTATTTTGGGGGTAGAAGCTCATTTTGAGTGAATTACTTTAGGAATTGGATAATTTTTTATTCTAGTCATTTAAAATCTATTCTAGATAATAGGATCTGGAAGTTTTATAGATAGTTTAAATAGACAAAAGACAGACCATATGAGGGTCGAAAAAGGGGAGATCCAGTGAAACTTTTTGTGGAGCTTATTGTAAAAGACATTTATGTTCAATTGACACTCAATAGCAAAGGAATATGGATGGTTAGACCTTCTTTTTTCTACTCTGTTATTTCATTCTTCATGCTTGAATTTATTATTCAGATTGAAATGCATTTTGGTTCTTGAATGTTAATTTATACAATGAAGATTTTGCTGTAGAGATAAATTTTCAAGTAATAAGGTCAAGTTGATTTCTTTGTTTCTTTATAATATATTGAGACAAAAAACTCTTGTGAAGTTGACATATTGAAGACTTCACTTTCCTTTTTCTTAAATTTGTTTAATCCATCTATGTATCTACCTATTATTCAGTCAGTGGGATATACAATGTTTTATTCTTGATTTTCATGTCATGTTGTAATCTTGACCCAGTTTTCAACCACTTTACAATAAACCAAATCATAAACCTTAAAAATACTTTGCAATAAACAAATGATGCCCTAGATTTCCCTCTCACAGTCAAGTGCAACTTTAGGGACTAATAGCAGGAATGCCCCATCTAGCCGATCTTGTTCATCCTAGTCATGGAAGGATTAATCCTTTTACTCAAAAAAGGCCACGTAGAAGGATTGTAAAGATATTGTACCTTCTATTTGTTGATGACGTCCTCTTATGGCCAATGGTAGTCTATAGGAATGGAGGGAAATCAAAGAAATCTCGAAGATATTCTGCTGCACCACTAGATTATAGATCAACTGATCAAAATCGACATTCCACTAAGCAAATATGCAAGACCAAACCTTGGAACAACTGAAGGGAATATTCCCTTATAGATTTCTCCATCTTTTACATATTGGGACTGGCTCATAGCAAAGGTGGAAAAAAAAATTGGACACTGGTGCAATAGATGGCTCTCCTTAGGAGGCTGATACACTCTTATCAAAGTTGTCCTAGAAGGACAACCGGTTTATTAGATGGCCCTCGCAGCTATACCTACCCTGGTATTGGATAAACTAAGGAAACTAACTTACATCTTCCTCTAGTTAGGAAACACTGACCATTACAGGCAACACCTATGCAACTGGGAAACCCTGGCCAAACAAAAAAACAAGGGTGGATGGGGGATCATAAATATCTTCCATTTCAATAAATCACTGGCCGCCAACTCACTATGGCGTGTGTTTAAAAAATAAGGCATATGGAGCACTTTCATTAAGGACAAATACCTGCCATATGTATCGGTGGCAACCTGGCTAAGGATTGCGACAAATTACAGAAGGGAAATCTCACAGATATGAAGAAACTTGGTTAAATCGACAAATTGGATAACACAATGGATTTGTTGGAAGCCTGGCTTTGGTCACACTATTATACCTGGCAGGGACTACATTTTAGGACTCGACCAAGCCTTTTACCTATCTCCTTAGCTGATTACTCATCTAAATTTAAAAAATACCAGATACCTCTTTCAAGCCAGGAAATTTAAAAAATACCAAATACCTCTTTCATTCCAGGAAATATAATAGAATTGGGACTCTTATCAATGGCCAAAAAACTGGTCTTGATTTGGATCTACCTGCAGAGCTCGCTGTGGAGTGGGTAAAATACTCCACATAACTTACATAGCGGGAATTCAACTACAAGACATGGAGGATCAACTTATGTGGTCTAGAAGACAGATCGAGACACATTACTGTCAAAAATATCTATTCTTTCGTCACAAACTCACTCTAGAGAAATAATTATTTTGGTTGGAGGAAAAACATCTGGTCCTAGAAATTACCACAAAAGATCAAGTTGTTCACCTGGTTAACTATAGAAAACAAAATCCATACCTGGGATAACCTCTAAAGTAAAGGATGGGTTGGCCCCAACATTTTCCATATGTGTTACAATGATGAAGAAAAAATGTTGAACCTCTTCACTAAGTGTCCCTTCACTTGTCTTGTATGGGACAAAATCACTCTCGATCAACACATAAGCATTGTTTGGGACGATACTTCTATATCTGTCTTCCATGATTATTGGACAACCGGGGAACACTACTTCAAATTTATTCCATCACTTGTTTGTTGGTTTGTCTGGCTGGATAGAAACAATTTTTTTTTCAAAAATATGCCCCCCTCTGTATGCACTGTTGCTTATACGACACTTGGCTTGTATAAAAACTGGAAATATATACATCCAATTAAAATGGAAAAGCGGATTAAAAATACACCACATATATTAGAGGACACACTTACAGGGTGGTTTTATGGAGCAACACAACTCAATGGCACATTGAGTGGTTCAGGTGGATTGATCAAAGTCACAAAAGACTCTACTTATAGATGGAATTTTTGTTGTGGCTCGGGCACCAACACAAGGGAAGAGCTATTGGGTGCCTTGGAAACATTACACTTGGCTTCCATATTAAACATTGAAGTCCTACAAATTCTCGGGGGTTCCAGAATTATCATAGATTGGTTGAACATTAAGGGTAAGCTACAAGCCATCTCACTCTTGGCCTGGAAGGACATAATTAGACTTCTACAACACAACTTCAAGAAGCTCAATTTTACTCATATCTACTGTGAGCACAACAAGGAAGCAGACTTGCTTTCAAAGGAAACACTTCAGAAAAAAATAGGCTTAATATCATACAATCATTGGCTTTATGGACATGAAGGCCCTACCCATACTCTAAATATATATTAGTACCTGGAACATCTATTCATCGATGCATACAAGATATTCTTTTGTTCTTGAGTATATGCAACAACAATATTTTGTACTTTACTCATTTTTTTGTTAACTTTTGACATATTGCAGTCTGTATAACTTTATATCCATCTCTCATCTTTCACCTTCTAGTTGGTTGGAAGACCACTGTAGGAAAAAAATATTATCGTCGGTGGATACATTGTTTTGATTATAAACAAGTTGTGAGAACAAACTTTATATTAATATAATTAAGTAATTTTTCTGTTGGAAAAAAACTAGGTAGAATTTGAGGATTAAAAAAACAAATTATGAAGATTAAATAAGATTAGTAAGAATAGTAAAGATTACATCAAAAGAAGTTTGGACTTTATTAGGAGAAAAGAAAAAATCTCCATGACTTTTCCAACTAATGGTGTGTTAGAATTAATGTTTATTTTAGAGTTGGTTGGAAATTGTTGATATATTTTCTCAACGTCTATTTCCAAATTTGAAATAAGTTGGATTTGACAAAACTTATAAGTGTATTGTATATGAGTTTGTATAGGAAATAAATAATAATAGTAGAGTGAGTGTTTTGTGTGTGCAATTTTCTAAGTTCGTATCACAACATGTTTCTCTCTATGTATCTCCCTCACGAGAGGGCATGTGAATAGAGATGTAATCTGCTCTCTATTGGCCCTTGGTTATGGAAGGAAGCAAAGAACAAGGAATGAAAGGTAAAAAGAAAGCTTCACGGGAGACACAGTAACTGTCACTGAGTCGAAGTGAGCAAACGAGCATGAAAGATGGAGTGAAGCGCGGAAAATAAAGCCGTTGGACAAGGAGATCAGGGATGAGAGATCAGCAAGGAAGAAGGATCGTGGACAACTCAGCAAGTAGAGAAATCCATCATCGGATGCTTTGGAGCACCATGCAATGAAAAAGGAAATACAGGCTGGCGATGTCTGGAGAAAGCAGGTCAAGTTGACCTAGGGTTTTAGACACCTAGGGTTTTGGTATCTAGGGTTTTGACACCTAGGTTTTGACCTAAGGTTGTTGGTGAGGGATTGTAACGTATAAATAAAGGTCAAGAGGACCTGGGTCGGGTTGTTGTTGTTGTTGGTCATTGAGTATTGGTATGATATTGTTTTTATAGTTCTGTTGTGGAGGGAGAGGATTGTATTACAAGATATTCAACTGTGTGTGAAGGTCAAATACTGTAGTTGGGTGCGCAGCAAAGGAAGAGAAAGAGAGAGAAGAAAGAAGATCTGCTAGCTGAGAGTGCAGATAAGAATTCTATGCTTTACCTTAATAAATCATAAGCATAGTTCTATGGACGTAGCCCTAGAGAGAGGGTGAACCACATATATTTTTTGTCGTATGTGTGATTAATGCCTGGATATTTGTCATTGTTATATTGTTATTTGTTGTCTTATGTTAGATCAGATCTATAGCTGCATAGGATAGACCTAGCTGATAAGTGATATATGAACATTTTATTGTTGTTGTGATAGATCCACTTGATATTCCCCTAGTTGTAGACAGTTATGTCCTGTAATCCCTCTCTTAGCTTCTTCGGGTGAGACTGCATCTACTTCACAGGTGATGTCGAAAGGGCCAGTAGCTAGGGCTTGTTGGTGTGCTCTTGGAGTGAACCTTGGGTCTGCCTCTGTGCCAACAAATGGTTCAGTTGCACGACTTTTCAGGATACCATCATATCCGCATTGCCAAGGAGAACCGTTATAAGACTACATTTTCCATAGAGTGGGGATATTACCAATATACGGTAATGCCATTTGGATTGAAGAGTGCCCCAACCATCTTTTCCAGGGTGGTGGTCGAAGCGTTCAAAGAATTTTTGCATAAATTTTTAGAAGCATACTTTAATGACTGGACTGTTTTTAGTTTGTTGAAAAATCATATTGAATGTCTAAGGCTAATGTTGGACAAATGTAGGCAGTGTCAAGTTTCTTTGAATCTAAAGAAATGCATCTTCTTCTCACCATTTGGAGTGCTATTAGGTCATATTGTATGAAAGCAGGGATTGTTGGTTGACCCATCTAAAATTTCAATTATAGTTGATTTTCCACCCCCCACTTTAGCCAAACAACTACGCACTACACTAGGCCATACTGGATATTACAGGAAATTTATCAAAGGATATGTCCAAATTACAACACCATAAGGAGAAGTTGTTGAAGAAGGACTGCCAGTATGAGTGGACAGATGAATGTCAACATATCTTCAACACACTAAAACAAAAGATGGTTATAATGCCCATTCTGGTTTTTTTAGATTGGAGCAAAGAATTCCATGTGCATGTCGATACATATTCTATTGCATTGGGAGAAATACTAGCACAACCTGGAGAAGGGGACATTGATCATCCATTATCATTTTCCAGCAGGAAGCTATCCACAAATGAACTTAATTACACCACTATAGAGAGAGAGGGAATAGCCATGGTGTATGCACAGCAAAAATTCCGCCACTACTTTTTGGGAGGACACTTTAAAATGTTTACTAATCACTTTGCGCTGAAGTACCTAGTCAACAAGATAGTGTTGGGGGGGTGAATATGTAGACGGATTCTGTTGTTTCAAGAATATGATTTTGAGATCATAGTTAGGCCAGGAAGAATGAACAAGGGACCATACCACTTATCAAGGTTGGAACATGGCGAAGAACCTACCAGTTTGGACGATACATTTCTGGATGCACAACTACTCACCATTAGAAATATTGATGACCACTTCGTAGACATAGTCTAGTTTTTGTCAACATGAATGGCTCCAAGTGAGTATACAATTCCTCAGAAGAAACAGCTAGTGATGCATGCTGTAGACTTTTCACTTATAGCTGGACACCTGTATAAAATGGGATCAGATGAAATATTAAGGAGTTGTGTTATGGAGACAGAGCGACCACTGATCCTCGTAGAAGCTCATGAAGGTATCGCAGGAGGACATTACACAGGGAAAGCAACTGCACAGAAGGTTCTGTGAGATGGCCTTTGGTGGCCTACGTTACACAGAGATGCTAAAGAGTATGCCAGAGAGTTGGAAAACCATCCCGAAGAGGTGAAATGCCATTAGCACCGCATATGACCCTACAAGCATTTGAAAAGTGGGCCATTGAATTCATGGGGCCTATAAACCCACCAGGAAGGCGCACAGGAGCAAGGTAAATTATTACTGCCATAAAATACTTAACCAGATGGGCCGAAGCCAGAGCAGTCAAGGATTGTAGTGCAACTAAAACTGCGCATTTTATATTTGATGACATAATAACCAGGTTTGGATGCCCTAAGATCCTTATGAGTGATCAGGGTACACACTTCATCAATAAGACAGTTGAAGCCCTGACTAAATAATTTGCTGTCCACCATCAGAAGAGTACACCTTACCATCCACAAGCAAACAGAACAGTTGAAGCATTCAACAAGACATTGGAGACAACATTGACAAAGATTTGCAGCGTGAATAGGGATGACTGGGATTTAAGAGTACCAACAGTACTCTAGGATTATAGAACCATTTGCAAGAAATTAACAATGCAGATCCCCTTCAAGTTGGTTTATGGTCTGGAAGCTGTTGTCCCAATGGAATACTTAGTACCAAACCTAAGAATTGATGCATTTACAGACATGGATGATACCGACACTGTTCACGAGAGGCTTTCACAGTTGGTTGAACTAGAAGAAGACATATTCATTGCAGGATTCCATCAGCAAGTTCAAAAGGAACGAGACAAGGCCTATCATGACAGGCACATCAAGAAGAAGATATTCAATCAAGGTGATTTAGTACTGGTGTATGACAGTAAGTTTATCAAACACCCTGGGAAGTTCATAATGCATTGGCTTGGACCATATGAGATTGCCTATGTTACATAAGGAGGAGCTGCGCATATAAAGACATTGAAGGGATATTGGAAGGAAGGATTGGTGAATGGGAGTTGACTGAAGTTGTACTACAACAACTAGTTGCCTCGCATCTCTCAGTAAAAGAATGAGGAAAAGGGTCCAGGTACCAGGTGTAGTTGAAACTAGGTACCAGACACAGAAAAGACAATATGCACAAGGATGGAAAGGAGGCATGAAGCAGAAAGCAAGGGCTACACTGCACAGTCCAAAGTCGAATTAAAACAAGAGGATCATATCTGAAGTTCCTCGGGACGAGTCACAGGTGAGTATTGGGGGCTTGTTGGCCCTTGGTTATGGAAGGAAGTGAAGAACAAGGAAGGAAAGGTAAAAAGCGAGCTTCGTGGGAGACACAGTAACTGTCACTGAGTCAAAGTGAACAAAAGAGTAGGAAAGATGGAGCGAAGTGCGGAAAAGCAAGTCGTTGGACAAGGAGATCAGGGATGATAGATCAACAAGAAAGAAGGATCATGGACAACTCAACAAGCAGAGAAATCAATCATCGGATGCTTTGGAGCATCGCGCAATGAACAAGGAAAGACAGGTTGGAAAAGCCCGGAAAAAGCGGGTCAAGTTGACCTAGGGTTTTAGACACCTAGGGTTTTGGTATCTAGGGTTTCGACACTTAGGTTTCGACCTAAGGCTATCGGTGAGGGATTATAATGTATAAATAAAGGTCAAGAGGACCTGGGTCCAGTTTTTGTTGTTGTTGGTCATTGAGTATTGATATGATACTAATGTTATAGCTCTGTTGTGGAGGGAGAGGATTGTATTACAAGATCTTCAGCTATGTGCGAAGGTCGAATCCTACAGTTGGGTGCGCAGGAAAGGGAGAGAAAGAGAGAGAAGAAAGAAGATCTGCTAGCTGAGAGCAGAGATAAGAAATGTATGCTTTACCTTAATACATCACAAGCATAGTTCTGTGGACGTAGCCCTAGAGAGAGGGTGAACCACGTATATTTTTGGTCGTATGTGTGATTGATGCCTGGATCTCTGTCATTGTTATATTGTTATTTGCAGTCTTATGTTAGATCAGATCTATAGCTGCGTAGGATAGACCTAGCTAATAAGTGATATATGAATGTTGTATTGTTGTTGTGATAGATCCAGTTGATATTCTCTTGGTTGTAGACATTTTTGTCCTGCAATCCCCCTCTTAGCTGCTTCGGGTGAGACTGCATCTGCTTCACAGGTGTTGCCAAAAGGGCTAGTAGCTAGGGCTTATTGGTGCACTCTTGGAGTGAACCTCGGTTCTGCCCCTGTGCCAACACTCTTGTAGGAGAGTAGATTAGTTTGGAGTGTGTTTTCTGGGTGAATGTTTCTTGCGTGATTACATGGATTGGTTTTTTGGTTGGAGGACATATCACTACATGAGTTTGAAAGGAAGCGCATGGAAGGAGACATAAATCTACCACCACGCCAAATCGGCCAAGGAGCCAAGCGGGATGATGAACTATGCAATTTGGACAATAAAATGCTTGCAAATGTCTTTGACTCTATTATTCCCAATTCCCCCAATCTCAAACATGCGTGTCTTCAAACGGGATCAGAACATTATCTGGGATCTCATGATATCTCTACCATGGATATGATTAGTGATCCACGCAAGGCTCTGTTTCACAAGAGGCATCCCAAGATGAATAATGGTGATTTCAACTACTATAACTTGAAGGACGTATCTTCTGCAAAATTAGGACATAGTGATATTAAGATCAGTTGGTCCTTCCATCGTCCCGATGTCATATTATTGGGATTCTCTCCCTTGAGTGGGATTTCATGAATTTCCTCATTTCTCTTGCAGTTTATGTTGCGATCTACAAGGAGGGAACTCAGTTTGGATTCCCGGGGAATTCGGTAACATGGGAGGAGATTATGGACGATTTAGATGTGGATGTTGGTCCAGTGAAACCGAAGAAGAGAACGTTCAAGATTTCATCCTAGTGGATCAAAAGAAGATATTGTTCAAGAACTTCTCATTTTTCTATGCTCATGATTGAAGAAGGTTTCAATGAGGTTTGAAGAAGGTAGCTATATTAGTCTACTTTTTTTTTGAATTAGTGTCAATATGTATTAGTGTTATTCTTAGTTTGTAAAATGAATTATGGAGAGCCTCTCATAGAACAAAGTAAAATATTTTAAGTTGGTGGTTCTTTTCGTTCTTCGGTGGAACAAGAACAAATCACTGGTTTGATTATGTCTACAGTCGGTTATAAGTTGGTGGTTCTTATTGTACTTCGATGCTCCAAGAACAACGATTACTGGTTATCTTTTTGTGGGCTTGTGTATGTGAAAAAGGTTAGGTTTTATGATTGACTATTGGATACATTCAATGTTTAGACTCCTTTCCTATATAACTGACGATACAACGAGCTATGTGTTTCGACAAATGGAAGTATGTCAATAGGATGATTCAATATCTAGACCATTTTTTGAAGTACGTCAAGAATTGTTGGTCATTACAAATGTGTCATTGATTGTCAGAAGCAATTGCATCTTCAATGGATGTAGCGGTAGGTCGAATGAATGGTTCAAAAATGTCATAGTCTATGAGACTTCAGAAGTGGATAGAAATGTTGATGAAGACCAGACAAAATAGAGATCAAAATCTAAAAATACTCGTGGGTGATTTCAATATTGTTATTTGTAATATAAGCATTAAGGAAAGGCAATATAAGGCCTTAGAATTAATTCTTATTTTAGAATTGATTGGAGTTTGTTAGAAATTGTTGAGATATTCACTTATATAAATATATATTTTATATAAGTAATAATAATAGAGTGAGTGCTTTGTGCATGAAATTTTATAAGTTCGTGACCAGAAGTCAAATTCCCAACTTTGTCTTTTTGATATGCAATTTGTGCTAATAAATTCATGTAAGAACTTTGGGAATGAAGTGCTCTTGGCTATTAACCACATTGAAAAGAAAAAATATCAGGTATTGAGCATTTGACAACAAGCCTTGGAAATCTTTGATATATATTATTTGTTGACAAATAAGACTAACATTTTTTCTATTAATACAACTACAATTGTTTCTCTTAAAAATAAAATAGATACCGTTTAATAAAATATTTTATTCAATTATTAAGAAGCACTTGTAATATCAAAAGCCATGTAATTATATATTTCAAAAATGTATACCTTACTTATTACCCCATGATATTGTTTTCATATTTTTTTAAAGTTGGGTCGTACACAAAACAACAAATTAAACTTTGATTTCCCCAAAGTTAAATAAATATTTATTTAAGTTTTATTTTAAATAAATTTATTTGAATATATATTGGCTTAATGCACTAACTTTATCATTAAAAGATAAAAATAAATATGAACATTGACATCGGGGTTGCATATTGATGCAGGAGCATCTACACTTCATCAAGCGAGCCAGCGCGTGGAAAGAGAAGAACAGTTGGACAGCGCCAGCACATACATTTTGAATTACTTTGAAAAGATTGTTGTGCCGTCGTTTGAATGAAATCATTCATGAGAAGCGCACTTGTATTGTAATGTAGATAAGAAGGCATTTAATGGTCTTAATGTTGTTAGATAGGAATTAACTATAGATTAGACAGTTTTGCTTTCGAGAGGGAAAATGGAATATAGGCACCCTCCTTTGTACATTGTATGATTCCATTCTCATTCATACAGGAGCAAGAGAGAGCAGAGAGCTTGTAAAGAAACCCCATGTACAGACATTGAATTAATAGGAAAGTTTTGATTCAATTCCATGGATGTGTTTGATCTCTGTGTGTTGTTGATATTATGTTGTTGCATAGTTGCTTCTCTTTATGATTACCTTCTATATGCTACATATGTGATTGCATATCAGGTTCGAAACCTGAGAGAATGAGGAAGTAAGTTCCAATTGTTTCTCTGTTTGAGCCAGGAGATTCTTGCATAGAGTGCAGTTGAATTCCTTCGCATAGAGTGCGTTGAGGAGGCTAAGCAGTTGAACTTTTGTTCTCATTTTGCCCAGAGTGAATTGGGTTGTTCAAGCTGTGCAGGTGAGTGCAGGTCAGACTGGAGTCTCAGAAGCAAGCCTGGGAAAAGGAAGACCGGGGTTGCTGTGATTGTGAAAAAATGCAGAACCTGGAATGCTTCAAGCACTGTGGGGAGTGGTTGAAAGCTGAGCACAAGGAGTGCGTGAAAGTTCTCTGAAGGAGTACGAGTTGGTAAAAGCTCGGGAGGGATAGCACCTTTGCTTCAGTTGCACAGGACGAGGGTGGTGAAACGGAGAACTCTCAAGAGGCAGAGAATCGACGACTTGGAGTTGTTGTAGAGAATCACGAAATCCTGCAGACCGTCAGATCGTGGAGGAGTTGCGAGGGGTTTAACTCGCAGGTGCACGGGAGAGTTCGGTTGTCATCGAACATCGGCATATCAGGGTCGGTGAGTGCAAGAGTCGCATGCACGTCGAAATTGCGAGTTGCGATTTCCCGATGTAATCGGAGCCGTCGATCATCGGAGGGACAGGTGGCACGAGATCCTGAGGAGTCGGGACTCGGCACTTCGTCATTTTCAAAGTCGAAGGGATCACAGAGAAAGAGCGAAGCCCTGAATTGCGATGGGTCCCACAGTGATAACGTGGGCGTTGACAGGTGTCATCAGGGTTTCGGCATTCGGGACTTTCCAAAGCAAAGGATTTGTGACAGTTGAAATCGCGATCCCGTGATCCCCGATCGCACGAGTGAAGGAGCGACGTGGTAGTGTGGGACCCCAGGTATTAGGGGAAGAAAGGTGGCATCAGTTCGGTGTTCGGGGTTTGGAGCTATAGGAGAACTGTGTTCGCGTGGACCGTGAATTCCCGAGTCGCGATATCCCAATTTCCGAAGGAGGGGAAATCGCTGAAGGAGTTACTGTGGGTGACTCGTGACTCCCGAGGGGAGTTGGAAGAGCTTAACCTCTTCGGGCCCGTGGTTTAAGAAGGTCCTGGAGGGCGACCGTGCCGCCGAGGGCAGGGTTGCGATCAAGTGGTATCAGAGTGGGAAGTGGAGTTCTCTTTGTTCAGGAAGCAGAGAGAAGAAGATACACCATGCCGCCCAGGAGAGAAAGGCAGTCACCTGATCGTGAGGACAGGAATGCCCGAAGAAGGGGAAGGTCGGCAGGTAATGCAGATATGGAACAAGAGATGAGAGATCTCCGAGCTAGGCTTGAATAAATGGAGACCACCCAGAGACGCGGTGCTGGTGCAGCAAAGTTCAGTGACTCTGAAGTAGAAGAGGAGGCTGGACGCAATGCAGAGGAAGTCTCAGCAGAAGACACATCAACTGAGAGGTTGATCATAGCCATTTCGAGGATGAGCTCGAAGACGAAGATGGACATTCCCGTCTATGAGGAAAGTCTAAATACTGAAGAGTTGCTGGATTGGATCCGAGCACTCGACACCTACTTAGATTACGAAGACATTGAAGAGGACAAGAAGGTAAGGCATGTAGTCACGAAGCTGAAAGGACATGCAGCCTTATGGTGGGACGAGCTGCAGGCAGACAGGCATTCCAAAGGAAAACAAAAGATCAAAAGCTGGGATCGGATGATCGCCAAGATGAAGGCGAAATTCATTTCGAGAGATTACCAGATCACTCTGTTAAGGCGCATGCAGAACCTAAGACAGAAGATGATGACGGTGAAAGAATACACCGAGGAGTTTTATAGGCTCAACATTCGAGCTGGTCATCGGGAAAGTGATGACGAAAAGGTTGCAAGATACCTGAATGGTCTCAGGTATGATATTCAAGACGAATTAAGCATGGTTACCATCCACACAGTCGAGGATGCATACCAGATGGCTCTGAAAGCCGAAGAAAAGCTGAGCCGCAAGCTGGGACAGCGAGGGCGAGGCAGAAGCCAGCCTAGAGGCAAAGCGGTTTCCCAGAGAGAATTTCAGAAGCCTAAGGAGGATTGGAAGAGGCCTCAGGGTAGAGCTGAAAGAGGTGGAACCTCGCAGCAGAGGCAGCCACAAATTGAACAAAGGCAGCAATATGCTGAGCCGAGGAGGCAGCATACCGAGCAGGGTGGCGGATATGCTGACGCCAACGTAATTCCTCGTACCCGAGGTAGAGGAAGAGGTCGTGGAGGAATTATCACATGTTTTACATGTGGAAAAGATGGACATAAAGCCGTTGACTGTCCAGACAAAAAGGTGGATAGAAGTGAAGCTCACATCACTGAGGCGCAGGGGCATGATGATGAGAACGAAGATGCTGACAGCGGGAGGTCGCTTGGAATGCATAAGATTCTTTTGACACCTGAGAAAGAGGTGGACAACTCAGTGCAAAGGAGCAGACTGTTTAGGACAGCTTGCATAGCCAAGGACAGGAAATGCAAAGTCATCATCGACAGCGGGAGCACCGATAATCCCGTTGCGACTGAGATGGTGGAGAAGTTGGAGCTGGAGACAACTAAGCACCCGAGTCCATATAAAGTCTCGTGGTTACAGAAAGGGCACCGGGTAAGTGTCACTAAATAGTTCTTAGTTAAATTTAAAATTGGGAATTATCATGATGAGATTTTGTGTGATGTCATTCCCATGGATGTATGTCACATATTGCTGG
>SNQJ01S0174519.1:0-12852 GCA_010110895.2 Picea sitchensis | reverse complement strand
AAGGTTTGTACGAATGGCTGGTCATGCCGTTTGGCTTGACAAATGCACCAAGTACATTCATGAGGCTGATGAATGAAGTGCTGAAGGAATTCATTGGTAAGTTTGTCATTGTTTATTTAGATGACATATTGATTTTCAGCAAATCAAGAGAAGAACATCTGAAGCATTTAGCTTCAGTAATGAGAAAGCTACAGCAAGAGAAGTTGTTGATCAATGTGAGGAAATCTTCATTTATGAATAAAGAACTCATTTACTTGGGGTTTGTCATATAGGCAAATGAATTGAACATGGATCCAAGTAAAGTGGAGGTAATTAAAAATTGGCCATCACCCATAAATGTTTTTGAGGTGAGAAGTTTTCATGGACTGGCGAGTTTCTACAGGAAATTCATCAGAAATTTCAGCAGAATCAACGCAGCAATGATGGACACAGTCAAGAAAAGACATAAATAATTTCATTGGACTGAAGAGGCAGAAAAGAGCTTCAATCTGTTGAAGCGGAAGATCACAGAGCAACCGGTGTTAGTGTTGCCAGATTTCACGAAGACATTTCAAGTGAAATGTGATGCAAGTGGCTTTGCCATAGGAGCGGTCTTGAGCTAGGAGGACAGTCCAATTGCATATTTCAGCGAGAAGATGGATGAAGCAAAGCTGAAATACTCCACATATGATAAAGAATTTTATGCCATCATACAGGCATTGAAAAAGTGGAGGCATTACTTGATCCCAAAAGAATTTGTATTGTATAGTGATAATCATGCATTACAGTTTGTAACACAGCAGGAGAAGCTGAACCAAAAGCATGCAAAATGGGTAGAGTATATGCAGAATTTCACATTTGTAATTAAACACATTTCAAGGACTGCTAACAAAGTGGCTGATGCTTTGAGCAAGAAGTGTTTGTTGCTGCAGGAGTTCAGAGTCAAGACATTGGGTTTTGAAAATCTTAAAGATATGTATGCAGGTGATGCAGATTTTGCAGAGGCATACGAGGTAGCTGAGAATCTAGTTCTCAGAGATAGAAGCCCATGGATGGATTACATGATCTAGAATGGATTGTTGTTCAGAGGAAATCAGTTATGCATTCCAAATTCCTCCATGAGGGAGAACCTGCTAAAAGAGAAGCACAGTGGCGGATTAGCAGGGCATTTTGGCCACGATAAGACATTTGAAAAGCTGAGCAAAGCGTATTTTTGGCCGAGGATGTAAACAGATGTCAAGAAGTTTGTTGACAGGTGCAGAATTTGCTAGCATTCAAAGGGCAGAAAGCAGAATGCGGGATTTTATAAATCATTACCCATACCTGAGAGGCCGTGGGATGAAATCAGCATGGATTTCGTACTGGGATTGATGAGGATGCAAAGAGGGCATGATTCGATATTTGTGGTGGTTGACAGGTTTTCAAAGATGGCGCATTTCATTCCGTGTTAGAAGACTAGCGATGCGGCTCACATCGCGAATTTATTTTTCAGGGAGGTTGTTAGACTTCATGGACTGCCGAAAAGCATAGTTTTGGACAGGGATACCAAATTCATTGGACATTTCTGGAGGACAATCTAGAAGAAGATGGGAACTGACTTGATGTTTAGTTCAGCCTATCATCCACAGACAGATGGGAAAACAAAAGTGGTCAATAGAAGTCTAGGAGACTTGCTGAGGAGCTTAGTGATGGAACACCACAGCAGTTGGGAAAGTGTGTTGCCACAGACAAAGTTCGCTTACAATGATTCAGTGAATCGAAGCACAGGAAAAAGTCCGGTTGAGATAGTATACGGTAGACAGCCAAAAGGTGTTTTGGAGCTGAGGGATTCGGAACAAATCATGACAAAGAGCGCAAGCGCTGAAGAATTCGCAGAAGCAATGCAGGATCTTCACAGCAGGGTGAAGCAGCGATTGACAGAGTCGAACTAGGAATATAAACGCAGAGCAGATCAACATCAGAGACAACTTCAATTTGAGGTTGGCGATCTAGTTCTAGCACATCTGAGGAAGGAAAGGTTCCCAAGGGGAACATACAATAAGCTAAAAATGAAGAAAATTGGGCCATGCAGAGTCCTGAAGAAGTTGGGAGAAAATGATTACGAAATTGAATTGTCGGATGAGATCGGAATATCTCCGATATTCAATGTCTCAGAATTATATCCATATAAGGCTGAGGAAGCAAGAGCTGGAAATGATGAGCAGTCAGAAGTCCAATGGAGGAAGCAGATGCTGAT
This sequence comes from Picea sitchensis, assembly GCA_010110895.2. Classification (NCBI taxonomy): domain Eukaryota; kingdom Viridiplantae; phylum Streptophyta; class Pinopsida; order Pinales; family Pinaceae; genus Picea; species Picea sitchensis. The sequence goes on along the minus strand of SNQJ01S0174519.1, from coordinate 10,637 downwards.
TACAGAGAAGCCGCAGATGGAGCGTATATTGGACAAGCGAGTAGATAAAAAGACTAGAAGGAAGGAGTATTTCGAGTATCTGGTGAAACGGAAGAATCACCCAGTGGAAGATGCCAGCTGGAAGACCAAAGCAGTGATTCAGAAGCATGGACAGATCATGCAGGAGCTCATGGACAGGAGCCCATGAAAGTTTTCAAGCCGAGGAGTATGATGCAGGAGCATCGCGACTATCAAATCAAGCGTGGAGCCAGCGCATGTGTTTTTAAACACATGACATATAAGCTTGATAACTTTTTGAATTTTCATTAAAGATGAAGTGCCATATCCTTCAATGAAACATTTATGAAGGAGCGCATGTTGTATTGTATCAGACCTCGAGTCTTACGCTCTTGTCTGAAGTAGATAGGAGGCATTTACTTTAGTTAATGCAGGTAGATAGGATTTTAATTCCAGAATAGACAGTTTTAGAGTTCGAGAGGGAAAATGGATATAGACACCCTCCTTTGTACATTGTAACATATAATTCAGAAGCATTCAGAAGAGAGGAGCAAGCAGAGAAATTTGTGAAACACCCATGTACATATATTGAATTAATAGAAGAAGACTTTGATTCAATTTCATGGTTTGAGTTGTTTCTCTATGTATTGATATTATGCTCATGGATGTTTACTTTCTGTCATACACTCACTTTGATATGCTGTGTATGTGGTTTCATAGTTGAATTGAAATCTGTGAGAGTAAGAAATTAGTTTCAATTGTTTCTCTATTCTAAGCCAAGAGATTCCTGCAAGGAGTGCAGTGGAATTTGTCTACAAGGAGTGCATGACTGCAGGGTTCAGATAGAGGTAACTTTTGTTCTAAGCTCTTAGAAGTATAAATTTGGCAACGAAGTTGTGCAAGGAAGGCATAGGCCGAAGAGGGAGTCTCAGTTGTTAGCCTGAGTAAAGGAGATAAAAGACTGTTGCTGCAGGAGGTGCGCAGAGTCTGAAGGAGTCAACACTCGAGAAGTTGTTGAACGTCGAGCGCAAGGAGTGTGCATACCTTCCTCTGAAGGAGTCAGAGAGAATAAGCTCAAGAGGGATAGAAACTTTGTGATAGCATTGAAAGGGAACGTAGAAGGTTCGTGTCGAGGGAGGTTTCGAGCGGGAGCTGTAAGTGCAGGCCGGGAGAACCAGTCTCGGTAACAACACTTAGTCATTTTCAAAAAGTCCTCAAAGAGGAAGAAGTCGACGGTTCAAATTCGCAGGAGAGATCAGCGAAGTCTTGACAGCTGTCAGATCTCGGGAAATTTGTTCAGCGGTTAAGCTTCAACGCGCAGGGAAAGAGGCAGAGCTTATCGGAACTCGACTCATCGGAGAATCGGGGTTCTGGAGATAAGAACTTAGCACGTTGAAATCGCAACTAGCGATTTCCCGACTTGATCGGAGCCGTTGATCCACTGGACGCGTGTCCAAGGATATGGAAGGGTCGGCATTCGGTGTTTCGGGACTTCCAGAGGCAAGGAAACCGTTGCAACAGAAATCACGATCCCGTGATACCCGATCGAGCGTTGAGGAGACGGTGACGTGGGGACAGGGGTCACACATGCATTGGGGTTCGACAATTCAGGATTTTCGATGTTGTGAGTTTTGTTGTCGGAGGAGTCGAAAACTCCGAAACGCGATGATCAAGTAGGACAGGTGTTGATAGATCGGGGTTCAGGCATTTGTAAGTCTCGTGAACTTCGACCACGGGAATCGCGATACCCCGATACGCGATTTCCCGACGGGATTGAAGCCTGTAGCGGAGGACAGGTGTTGAAAACTAAGCCTTGCCGTGTGGTGGACGCCAAGTGGCATCGGAAGACGAGAATCAGGGATTTGCAAGGTAAGAGTTCTACAACCTCATGAAGACCGATTTCCCGACGGAACAATCACCGATGAGAGGAAGGGAGCACGGACGAACATTTATCGGGTTTCAGGAATTGTGAGATCCAAGTGCAGGACTCGTGATCACGCGAGGCCTGAGTTCCCGATAGGATAAAGGGAGGTTACCACGAGCATTCTGTGGGTACAGGAAACTCTCAATAAGGGGGTTGAAGAGCATTTTAGCTCTTTGGGCCAGTGAAAAGGAAGGTCCTGGTGGAAGCGGGGTGCGCAGGTGGCACGTGATGCGTCATTGTTCAATGTCATCCAACTGCTGATGGATTTCTCTCAAACTTCAAGTTCTATGATTTGGGAGTTCATAGGATGAATATCTGCTGGAATTTGAGTTATCCTGAGAGTTTTTAGATTGTCTTGTACCTGTAATCTTAGAAGAGCAGGTTGAGGTATTGGCTATCCTGAATTTTCTGCGTTTTTAGGATTGGGTAGAAATGGATTTTGACTATCCATTTGTTGATTTTCAGATTCATTCCAGAGTTGATTTTCCAGAAATTTTACATCTCTACTGAGAATTAGTTTCTTTGAGATTGGATTGTAAAGCCTGTAAGCTTTTGATGTTTCGTTGTATCTAGTAAAGATGCAGTTCTCACTTCTATCATCCAGTTTCTTCCTTAATTCGGAAGGTATGTGAGCATATGCTATGCATCCAAATGTCCTTAGATGAGCAACATTTAGCTTTGTCCCACTCCATGCTTCTTGAGGGACCTTCATATTGAGACTGGTGGTTAGAGATCTATTCAAGAGATAAGTTGAGCATGATACTGCTTCAGCCCAAAATGTATTTGACAGACATTTCTCTTTGAGAAGGCTCCTTGCCATGTTCATTATTGTCTGATTTTTTCTTTCAGCCACTCAATTTTGTTGTGGAGTATACCTGGCTATAGTTTGCATGATGATCCCTTGCGATTTGAAGAAATTTGCAAATTCTTTGGAGTTGTATTCTCCTCCTCCATCTGACCTGATTGATTTTACATATTTGCCACTCTATTTTTCAGCTTCAGCTTTGAATTCTTTGAACTTTGCAAAAGTTTCAGACTTGTGTCTGAGAAAGTAGATCCAAATTTTCCTGCTAAAGTCATCAATAAATGTTAGAAAATAAAATCTATCACCTATTGACTTTGTTTTCATTGGTCCACATAGGTCAGTGTGAAAGAGTTTGAGATGTTGTCTAGCTTGAGTGGAGGACTATGGAAAACTAGTTCTCTTATGTTTTCCAAGTATGCAAGACTCACATGGGGAATTTTTCTCTTTGAAGACAGGGAGACCTTTGACCATGGAGTGCCTTTGTATAAGACTTAGACTCTAAAAGGGTTGATGTCCAAATATTGTATGCCAAACCATAGTTTCATTGGGGGTGGATGCACTTTGTGCATATGATGGGATCCGATTTGTACTTCTGAGGGTTAGGGGAAACATCCTATTCTGAGTCATGTGGATTTTAGAAATCAATTTTCTATTGGGGGTTTTATCATATATCATGCATGATGCTCCCTCTAAAAGTACCTTATAGCCATGTTCAATGAGCGTTCCTACACTTAACAGATTATGTTTCAGATCTGGAACATGATAGACATTGTTTATGTCTTTCTTTACATTTTGTTTAGTAAGAATAGGTACAGTTCCTTTTTCTTGAACTTTGACTAAAGAATCATTTCCAAGTGTAATATCAGAGGAAATTGAAGAATCAATGCATGAAAGTAAATATTTGTTACCTGTCATGTGATTTTTGCATCCATTGTCCAACAACTAGAGATCTTTATGTTGCTCTTTAGTCTTGTGGCATGAGAGAAACATACCATCAAAGGTTTCTCCTTCATGATTTGAGACATGCGCTCTGCCTGAGAGATGATATGATTGCTTCTTCTAGCATTCTGATTCATAGTGACCAATTTTTTTGCAGTAATAACATTGTATGCTTGATTTTTCATTTGATATTCTCCCTCTGCCTCTTTGAGGCTGAAAATTCTTATTGTGGTTGTGTTGTTTGTAACTTTGGAAATTATGATTTTGGTTCTGTTGTCTGTGACCTTCATTTGAGTGAAAGTTACTTGTACTTATCCCTCTTCCTTGATGACCTCGACCTCTTCCTCTGCTAAAGGAGAATTGAGTTTTGAAGGCATTGGTGATTAACTCATATGTGAGATGCAGTCTGGTCTCATGTGTCAATAGAGAGCCCATTAATTCATCTGTTGACAAATTTGATAGATCCTTGGATTCAAGGATTGCTGTAACGACCATTTTGAATTTCTTTGGTAAACTTCTGAGGAATTTCTCAACAATTCGTTGATTAGGTATGGCTTCACCAGTCAATCTGATCTGGTTCACAATTCCCATGACTCAGATCATAAACTGATCAACATTTTTAGACTCTGTCATTCTTAAAGTCTCGAATTGCATCCTCAAGGTCTGCAGTTTGACTATTTTTACCCTGTCATTTCCTTGGTGGGTTGATTTAAGGATATCCCAAGCATGTTTTGAAGTAACATTGCCTGTGATTTTGGAGAAAATCGAGTCATCCACCGAATTTTGAATCCAGAATTTGGCTTTATTCTCTTTGTTTCTCTGTGTTGCCTGAGCAGTTCTCTGTTGGTTGGTCATGGAAGCAAGGTCTTCTGGATCTAGTTCCACATATCCAAGATCCACTATATCCCATCACTCTTGTTCTTGCAAGAAGGATCTCATTCTAAGAGACCAAAACTCATAATTCTTCTTGGAAAGAATTATGAGNAATTTAAAAAAAAAAAAAAAAAAAAGATTTCGCGTTTACCTGATTCGTGCACGGAAAATCGGGCCTTCGAATTTCTTGCAGTGACTTCGGACCAAAAAACACGGTGTAAACCACTTCTTTGACTTTGATCTGGTTAGATCTGACTATCCGAGTGAAAGATCTACTGATTCAGGGCTCTGAGCTCTGTTCTTTAGCAACTATAACACTGCAGCAACTGTAGCCCATCTAATGGCGGAATAGGGCTTTCTGAGTTTACTCGAGAGCCAAAGGAAGTTTGAGGTTTAGCTTATCATGTGACATTGGGTGGAAGAACGAGGCGCTTCAGGTTTTCACATTTCGGGACTTCATGTTTCGACGTTGAAGGTAGAAGTTCCTTCGAATAACCGAATTGCAAAATTGCTTCAAGGATCAACGATCCTCGTTGATTTGAGATCAAAGACCACCAATTCTCAATCTCAATTTCCCATGAAGATCTACGATCTGACAGCTCAGGTCACGTCGGAGTTTTGCGTATCGTGAGTTCATTGAACTCTCGCCTCTGATTTTCCAGTAGCCGAAATTGCGATGGTGCTAGATCGACGGTCCAGATCTTTGCTCGATCAACGACTACGATTATTTCATGATTTGACGTATCCCAGGTTCTTGAAACTCTGCTCGTTGACTCCTTCGAGTCGTGAATCAGTGAAGTGTTCAACGCTCACCATGTGTCTCTTTTAATGGACAGTTCAGAGGATGTCAGGAATTTTCGGCTTGCGAGCTCCAAGGCACGACCTCCTTCACATTCCCGACTCCCGAAGTGCCAACATTTTGGAGCGAACGAAATCTGATGGTTCATGCTCCTCTGGATCTAACGGTCCAGATCTCATCAGTATTTCGTGTATTGGGATTTCGCGTATCGCAAAGTAGAACAACTTTTCCTCCGTTGTCCCGATCCGCGAAATGCCGAAATGTCAAAATAAAAATAAAAAATGTGAAATAGTCAACGTACGTGGATCTCTGCCATGTGTCCCCTGTCGATGGACGACTGTGATCAATTTCATGTATTCGAGCTTGGGGTCCTTTTACCGCTCTTATTCGCAAAACTTATGAAGTTCCTAATTGCAAATTTTCGGAGCATCCAATGGTCCTTAAGTTTTAGCAAATGAATGGTCCTTAGGTCTTGAAAACCTTTGGCGGTTAAAACATGTGCACATTTTCTTGATCTAACGATTGTTGTTTCTCTCGTTTTGATCTGATGACTGAAAATCTTTCGCCTTTTCTGCATGCTCCTCGTCCTTTTTGAACTCGATCATTGGCTCAAATCTGTTTGTAGGACTTATCTTACGGCCGTGTATGCTTGTCCTTTGCTGCTTTATCTTGTCCTTTGTTGCTCTCGCAAAATCTTCTCCGGAAGAAAGAATTTCACGAATTCTTTAAAGAACATGTGTATCTTTAACTGTTTTTGCCTTTTGCTTCCAAGCAATTGTTGTCTGCAACGATCTTTTGAGCGGACTGGCGAACTACTCTCCAAGCTTTGTGAAGAAACCGTGTCCTGTGCTCTTGTTGATAGTTTAAGCTATGCACTTCTTAGGATCGAGATGCCCTCCAGACTATGTGAAGAGGCTTACATCTGAAGCTCTGATACCATGACAAAATGAAGAGCAGAGAATACAAAGAAAGAGTGGAGCAGAAATAATATTCAGTATATTGAGTATGTGAGAAAACAGTACTTTAGAAAAAGGGAAAAAATCTTAGCTAAATAGGCTCAAGCAAATCAAGAACATAAAGAATGGAGTGTACAACTGTCCAAGACAGTTGACAGTGTACACTCAGACTATTGAGGTTACATTATATTTAACAAGAGTGACCAAGCTTTTATGGTTGTGAAGGGTTGCCACGTTTGACATTCCTTTCAGCTAACGCAACCGTCATTCCTTTCAGTTAACGCAATCGTGCATATTGGTTGCCACGCTCAATCTTCATCACAACAATTAACATTCACAGACTCATCAAAATGATTAAGGATTCACAGACTCGAACAAAGGAAACGATTAGCGATTCACATACTCAAGAAAGGAAGGATATGCCTCCGTCTTTATTGTAGAGGTTCGGAGGAAGTTAATTTCAAACCCAGGTAAGATAAATTATGGTCTATTACAGGCCTACGGACATGCATTAATTATATTTCATATTCAATTTAAATTGCTCACAAAAATTCTTCATAGACGCTATCAGAGATGGAGCGGGTGACATGAAAGAGAAGCAGGCTATCATTAGTTTCGTAGGTGTCGGTATGGCATCTAATGTGGTCAATAATTCACTCTGATGGACTCAACTAATATCCGAGTCTAATGGACTCTGATGATAAGCGATGACTCTATTATCTTCGACATGTTGTCAATAATTCACATGGTTACTTGTAAATTCAATAAACCCTAAAAGATCTACGAGGTAACACTTCCTTGTTTGCTCGTAATCAATTATCATTTATTTTCACACGTCTTCAAATGTTTGTGATGTTGGTAAGATTCCCTTATTTGAAGCTCCTTCATTGAATGATGAGTTAATAAAGCACAAATAATTGTTACAATGAGACCCTCCTATGAGATAAAAATTCGGCCTAACTTTTTCAGAGAGATTTGGAGTTTAATTGAGACCTGATAACCATGATTTAGTGCACCATATTCCTTTAGAATTTTTATTTCATTTCGTAGTTTCATTCTCTACTGCATGAGATAATCACATTTGATCACAAATGAATCCTTAATAATCTTTTAAAGATTTTGTAGATCAACAACTTGGGGTCATGCTTTCAAGTTTTGATTGACTCAAAATCTTGGTTCCTTTCCTCGAATCTACAAAATAGAAGGCATTGTTAGCAGTAAACCATATTTCATAAATAAAAATAATTAACTTTATTATTGTTTATTATTACTATAAGTAATTACTTATATTATAAATAAAGATAATTAATATTATTATTAGTTATTATTAATATAAGTTTAATTATATTAAAAATAAGTTTTTTTAAGAATACACATGTCTTTTATATAATAATTATTAATTAATATTAATGCTTAATGATATTAGTAATAATATATTAAGGTAAATGGTTATTAAGATTTGGGTTATTAGAGTTAGTATGGTTAGAATTGTTAGAATTATTAAAGATGATTAATATATTTATTATTAAATACAAGAGGTCTTAATTATTATTATTAATTAATAATAATAATAACTATTACTATTATTAATACTATTTTATTAATAATCATTAATGCATATCAATACTTTATTAAATTTATTAATAAACTATTAATATTGACATTACAAATATTATTAATAAAGTATTATTAATATTTTGTTTTTATTATACTTGATACATTAATAATTAATGATTATTAAATAATAATAATAATGAACTATAGTATTAGTTATTATGAATATATTTAATTAGTTATATTATACAAAGAGTGTTATAAGACATCCATTTATTTTAATGATTATAAAATATGGTTTAATGAGTGTGTGGAATTTATTCTTTTTAATATAGGGGTTTTAATAAAAGTTTTATATGTGTGTCTATGTGGAATTTAATGAAAGTTTTGTACGGGTGGGAGACTTATTTAGAACAACTAAAAATCATCATTGCAAAGTTAAAGATGGTTTTTAATCAATATCTTTAGAACAAGTATGATTCTAAGTTTCTTTATGGAGAACCTCTTATGGAGAGTCTCTTATAAAACAAAGTAACATATTTTAAGTTGATGGTTCTTGTCTTTTTTCGGTGGCACAAAAACACATTAGTGGTTTGATTATGTCTACTGATTATTTTTGTGTGAGCTTGTGTATGTGCAGAGAGTTAAGAAGGATCAACGTTAACATGTAACGAACAACATTAGGTGTAGTGACAATCAAAGCATTTACAAATGCAAGTCCTCTATGGAATGGTCAATCTTAAGGTTGGAATCACTTGGAAACAGTGTCCTTTTTACTTCAGTTCCTCTACTTGTTTCATTACCTTCAGATATCATAACTCATAAGTCCTGGTAAGCAGACTCATATTTAATTCTAGTTTACTAGCTCTTTTGAGCATGTTTGGCTTCAGGTCTCGCGTAGATTCTAGCTTTACGCTTGTCATTTTTATTTGTAACAGAATATCTCAATTACATGATACATCTTGTGGTGCAATGGCAATGCAATCTCGTCAACTTATTATTTTTGTGGAGTGTATAAAGTAGTACATGAACTTGAGAGTGCAATGTGGTGAGATGTTTACAGTGCAGTGTGGGGGAGATGCCACATAATGTTTCATTATTTTTTTGTTTTTTATTATAATATAAATAAATAAATATGTATTTATCTATGTATATCATATATCTAAAAAAAATTAATGTAGAATTATTTTGAATTTATATTTTTATCAAATTTTTAAAGGTTTATTTTTTTGTCATTTAATACAAAGAAATTAGTTAAGTAAAAAGTGGTTAAGTGGTTGATATAAGTGGATATAAGTTTATTAATTAATTTTAAAGATTAAATCTATATCTTTTAAACATAAAAAAACTTATCAGATTTTTACTTAAATATGGTTGTTGTTAGTTTATGATGGACATGCTCCAAGGAATAATAGACCATTGAATTATTAATACATAATTAATACGTTAATTAATTTATAATTTTCATGTATAAATTAAAGTATTTATGTTTTAATTAAAATATTAATGTAATAATTAAAGTATAAATTAAAATATTAATACATTCTATTAATAAATTAATGTATATGTAATTAAATATATTTAACTTTTTCTTAAAAAAATAATTTAGTGGACTTTTTCAAAATATTTGTCACACTACCAACCTTCCTAACCTCTTCACTTAACAAAAGTATGGTGATTTTGGAAAACTTCTCTTAACAAGCACAGAAACAAAATTCTACAGAATAGCAAGTAATCACTTACCATCTTAAGGTCCGATAGACTAATCTGGTCTTAGTGGACCTTAATCATCATCATCATCATTAGTTAAATAATACATTATTAAACGATCAATACATCAATAAAGTAGTAATACATTATTAAAATATTAATACATTAATAAAACATTATTATATTAATACAATGTATAAATTAAAGTATTAATTCACATTAATGTACGATGTAACCTTTTTAATTGATACATTAATAATAATATAACTTATTAATTAATTAATACTTATTATTAATAAGTATTAATACACTAATAAAATAATACATCAATAATACATTAAGTACATTTAATACAATAAATGCATTACTAAAGTATTAATAGATTGATAGATTAATAATATATTGACCTTAATGCCTTAATGCATTTAGTAATACATTAAAAAATGCATTATTACATTAATGTAATGTATAAATTAAAGTATTAATACAATGTAACTTATTAAACTACTAATACATTATTAATAATGAATCTATCAATATTATTAAAACATTAATATTAAAACATTAAGATCTATATTAAGATATCAATATTAAGATATTAATACATTAAAACATTATTAAAGTATTAATATTTTAATAAATACGTTATTAAAGTAGGAATACATTAATAATATACTATTAAAGTACTAATACTTAAATTGACAAAGATCATGGTTGACCTTGAGCATAGTATTTTATAGTTGACTATGACCATGGTTAACATTGGTAGACTTTGGTTGACTTTGGGAAGGAAAGGTTGACTATGGTTGGCATGGTTAATTATGGTTGACCTTGGTTAATTGTGGTTGACCTTCGATTACCATGATCATGGTTAATTATGGTTGACCATTACCATGGTTAAATTTCACTATGGTTGACCTTGGTTGACCATCACCATGGTTGAACCATGGATGGCAATGATTAACCATGTTTTATAATTGTTATTCATATATGACCATGACCATGACTATAGATGACATTAATACATTAAGATATTATTAATTAATACATTAATAATGTATTTATTAATACACTAAAACA